>JACGDI010005293.1:968494-1011805 GCA_014898725.1 Jacaranda copaia
AGAAAATTGCTTAAAATCATTACAAGCATCTAGTGAAGATAATTGAATCCTTATACACAAGATTCCCAGACAATTTCTTTTACTTTTCAGTTTACCTTTCACAATTTATTAGCTGGAAGTGCATTTGACCAGATAGGACATATATTTGAGGCAGAAGGAACCAACAAACGTATCCAATAGAACAGCTGAACTTTAATAGGAATTTGAAAAAAACAAAACAATTTTTGCAAGGAGGCCTCATGCATTATGCAAGAGTCAAGAGGACATTGAAACTAATATAAATTAAACCCCAAAAACACAAACTGTGTAAGGGTGCATGTTGCTGCCAAAACTTACCCCCAAGCAAGAAGGAGAATTTTTTCATAGAAAACAGTTGATAGTTCTGAGTGGGCCAAACTGCAACATCACAAGGACAAGAATTACAAATTGAATAAGACAAGAATGAAATTTATGTATAACTCCATGTTAAAACTGCTCCTACCTTAATGCCCACAGCCGGAGATACGATGCAGTATTTGAAACTGCACCAAGTATGAACTCAATGGTGTGTATCATTTGATGCACAAAGACCTCACTAAAATTGAACTCCTCATGCTGTGGTTGTCTTATTGAATCAGGTTCCTCATCATCATAAATGTCTGACATTCTGAGAATCCCATATGTCTGGCCTTGAAATCTCTTAGATAGGCACAAGAAAATGGGAAAGTTAGTCACTGTTTGAATGATTTCAGGACTTAAAGTACTTCAATCTATTTTTACTCCTACAATTTTGCCAAAATCAAATGGCTGGTTCTCTAGAAACTTTTAGTATATGTATCATCAGAAATTATGTTATAAAACAAAGCATATTAGCTGCAAATTTCAAGTAGAAACAATTATGTTGAATGGCATTTCTAGTTGACACCACTCTCTTTCCAATTTTCTAGATAATGTTCTCTAAAAATTCCAATGATATTATCAGATTACAACAGGGGAGTGGAAATTAAAGCACATGCAGGTATACATAATTTGTCAACTTGCTTTGGTGAAGAACAATCATGAGCCAAACAAGTCAAAAACAGGGACTTTAAATTACTTTCTCAGAATAAAGTAGAAGGCATTCCAGTCTGGGGACGAAACCAAATGCATCACTACAAAAATGTAAATAGGAGAAAAAAGGTCTTTATAGTAGAAAGTTCTTGAAAGGAAGTCTTTTTTTTCGATAAGCAAGATAAACAAAAAGGAAAGGTTTTCCTTCCCTACATCTCAATCTGCTTCAACTACAAACAATCATGTGGCAGACAAGTTTGATTAAGCACTTTAAAATTGTGTCAGAGATCCCCAGTAGCAGGCAAATAACAAAAAGGGAAAGTTTTTCCTTCCTTTTCTCAACTTGATTCAGCTACAAACATTCATGACGCAAACAAAGGTATAACTAAGCACTTCAAATTATATTCTGAGTTAAATGTAAAAGATATACCCATTTCCACATTTGACTCAGCTGTGGAAAATCATGAGTAAACAAGCTCAACCAAGAAGGTGCTTGGCTAAGCTAATTTAGAACATCTTATAAACTCTTGTATGCTATAATATTTTTTTGGATCTTATTCACATCTCATTTTAAAAATAAGCTCTTGAAATGTTTGGATGAGAAAAGGATATTGGAGTTTATGAGATATTAGTAACGACAATTTTGCATTAACATGGTTAAAATTTATAGGTGTTTGTTAAGATTTTAAGAATAAGTTAGAAACTCTTTACTTTTTCTAAGTTATAAGATCCTAACATTTTATTTTGGGAGCATATAATTTCTGAAAAAATTACCAAACACTTCATATATCTCAAAAATTCCCAAACATTTTAAAAAAATTGTATTGAGGAGCTTATGAGCCAAACATCCTCTTAAGTATTTCAAAATACTTTCAGAGACAAAAGTAGAAGGCACTCCACTTTGGAGGCAAAAACAAATAGATGCACCACATAAATCTAAGAGAAGAGAAATACAACATTATGGCAGAAAAACATCTTCGTGATGGAAGGGAAGTGAACTTAGAACAGTAAATGAAAAGTAAGTTCACAGGTTCCAATATAGAGAGATGGTTTTCCTCCATCTTCCAGGATGAATATGGTAAAATAAAGATATGAAAAAAGTAAAAGAAATAAAGGATGTATAGAGTACCTCGGTGTGAAGTCTCTTTAAAAAAAAAGGTTTAGGGAAGAGCATCCACGGGACAGCAATAACAGCTAAAAGCAGCAATATAACCTGCAAAAATAAAATTTAATACTTAGACAATGTATGTTTGCATGTATGTATGCATATGCATATGTAATGGCATAATCAAGACAAGATTTGATAATGACCATGCCTGAAGTACACTCTGACACCAGAACAGCTGATTTTCACCCAAATCTTCAAAAGGACTCAAGAACATGTAAATCATTACATGATAGAGGTCTGCTTGAGAACCAGTACACCATTTCACTATGATGAGAAGAGAAAGATATCCAAAGAGGCTGTTTAGAAAGATCATCTGCGGCACAAATTGATACCTAGAAGTGAAGTAATAGATTAAGCTCCTATAAGGGATGCTAAAAAAATTATGAAAGTTCAGAAACATAGAGAAAGAGGACATACTTGATATCAAGTGAGTTGCCGAAGTAGCGTGCATTGAAATAACTTAGTATAATTCCCAGATTCATCTGTGCAATGCCAAACAAAATAGACATTTTCATTTTGAGAGAATTCAAGAAAGGCAGCTCAGAACGACTTCCACGCCAACTTGGATCCACACCAAATGGATATGTATCTTGATATTTGACTAAACCAACTGAATGAGAATCACTGTTAAGGTGAGAAAGAAAGCAATAGTATGAGCTCCATGATAAACCAAAGTAAAAGAAGTGAAATCTAAATATTTAAATTACATCAGGAAAGAAGAGACAAAAAGAGAACAAATAATACAGTCAATTCTATCTGAATAAATACAAAATAACTGAGACCTCCAACATTTTGGGTTAATAAGTTTATTTACCTAATTTAACTTGCTCCTGCTTAGTAAAAAGGTCAAAATGAATATTCCATTATATACTTGCAAGATGAGAATGCAACGAAATTCCTATCGATATCATCTTAACTATGTAACATCAAGTGTGTTTGTCATCAAACTTGGACCAGAAGATTGTCATGTAGAAAGAAAATGACATAAATTCTGTAGTTGTCAAGAATAAAAGAGTAACTCAAATCAAATGTCAAGTACATGGCGAAAAGATTGTTTAATAAATTTTTTAAAATGAACTTCCAAATATCAGATGAAAAACAACTTTAGCTAACAAGGAAACTACATCCTGAATAAGAAAATAAACTTTGAAAATGAAATGAACACAGTAAACTGATATGCCGTAGTAGTTCTGTATTCTAATTCAAACTCTATAAGGATGAAAGTTACACATTGTTAATGGAAGCTAACCCTAGTCATTGATCTAAACTGTTGCATTCAATAATAGACTAATAATAGCAGTGGAAATCTGCTTTCCAAGTTTCCCTCTTTTTTAGCCCCATTACCCTTACTTTAGTTTTCTGAATTTTCAGTAAAATTATTTTATTTCAACCTTTTTCTTCTTTCTAACTTTCATTTTTCTTTGTTGCAGAGGTGAAACTGGAAAAGGAAGAGGCAACATGGAATAAGTTTAACTCCAGTCAGATACCACATTAAGACAAGTTACTTCAATAACCAAGAGAAGGTACTGATTTTTACCTGCATGTGGCATCCCGGCATTTGTAGGCAGAGCTACCAAATATGTGGAAAGGAACCGAAAAGAATTCATTGTATATCAAGCCACAATAAATTGAAAAGAGAGACATCAAAAGGAGTACATATCGGCCACCAAATAGCATCTCCATGAAGCTGCCAAGTTTCTGATGGAAATAAACATTTAAATCACACAGAATAAAAAAATGGAAATAACAACGAAAGCAAAAAATATTTATTTAAAAAGAAAAGAAAAGATAATCAAATATTTATGCTGAGGCCAATCACTACATCCTCTGTATATCTTAAAGGGAATGATTATACAACTACATGATATGCTTAAGAACAGGAACCTACATAAGACAGCTTTGCTGCTATTGTATACACACCCCAGCTAGAGGTGTCAAATGGCCTGGGCCGAGCCAGCCCGGCTCATTTAACAAACAGTTCATGGCTGTTCCCGGCCAAGCTGGGCCAGCTCGCGGGCCGTTCATGGTCCAGACCGTGATGGGTTGAAAATTGAAAAGTCCGGCTCGGCTCAAAACCAACCCACTATATAGGTGAGTCGGTTTATATATGAGCCAAGCTAGGTAGTCTGGCTCGCGGTTTGGCCTGCGAGTTTCTTTCTTTTTTTTTTAAATTTGAAAATGAATTTAAAAATTTGAAGTTTTTATATTTATGTGATTATTAATGTTTTTTTCAACACTTATACTTTTTTAGAAGGCTTAATAATTTATACTTATGTGATATTTAATATTTTACAATACTTAAATTTTTATAAAAACTTAGAAATTTATACTTATATTAATTTTTTTTATCAATTATATTTTTCAAAAAACACCACCAAATAAGGTGGTGAGGGGTTTGGCATGAACTCCTCTACCCGTCATTAATTTAGAAAAACTAATTACATAAAGATGGATTTGACCAAACCTCTAAATGAAAGTACATAATAATAACAAAAAATAAGTAAATAAATAACTTTGTAATATCTAAACATCTAAACATGTTTAATGATAAATTGGTCGTTCACTCAAATGGTCTAAATCGCTCTCGGATTGAGATGCAGTGGTGGATGCGGTTTCAAGCCATTCTTCATCGTCTTCTTCAAATTGAGGCAATATGGTTTTCACCTTTCTCAAATTTTTGTTTCTATACTCTTGGTCTAGCCAATCCTTCCAAAGAATACAAAACTTGATAGAATCGAGTTTTAACCGCAATCTTGTATCGGTCAATGTGCGCTTGCCCACACTAAAGGCGATCTCAGATGCCACCGTTGACATTTGAGGTGCAAGTACATCTCAAGCAATGCGTGAAAGAATTGGATACACTTTAGTATTATTCTTCCACCACTCTTAACACATCGAATCCTTCATAGTCTTCTTCACATGTGTTTTGTAAATATAGCGATATCTCCGCGCTACTTTTGAGTCTTGCACTTGACGATCTTTCATTCATCAAATTACCTAAAGATGCAAACATTCCTCTTTCGCTAGTAGATGGCCGTTGCGTACCTACATGCATTTGTCCTATTCCACAGTTTTGACTATAAACACTATACAAATTTTTCAAAATATCTAAAATTCTTCTTTTTTCTTCTTTATAGTTAAAATCCTCATGAAGTATAATATCATTATATTTTTGCATTAATACAACACACATATCTAACTTTAATATAGGATCTAAAACACTTGAAATAATTGCTATGTAAGGTATTTTTTCATAATATTTAAGAATTTTTTTCCATTGCACAAATTACTTCACTTAAATGTTCATCATATCTATGATTATCAAATAATTGAGCAATTTCATATGGTGTATATAATAACAAGTTAGATGTTGGATAAAAATGATTGGATATAATTTTGGTTTTATCATTAAATGTTTGAAGAAGTGGAGCAAGAACTTTCACAATATTCCAATCCGCATCATGCAAAAATGATTCACCATAATCATCAAATATTTCTTTATTACAAAATTCATTGATTATATGACGATAAGGCATTACCTCACTAAGCATTCTATATGTAGAGTTCCACCTATGTTGAGCATCTAAGTAAGGAATTACAAATCTTGTCCTACGATCTTGACAAAATCTTTTATATTCTTGTGTTCTAACTAATGAAGCCATAATGTGTTAAAGCACTTCTAATTTTACCTACCAAAAAATCATTTTTTTTTAAACCATCTTTACAACATAAATGAATAATATGAAAAAAAATCTAACATGGAAAAAAATACCATTTTCTAAAGGGTCTATTAATTTAACTAATTCTCTTATGATAGATGTATTATCAAAAGACATAGACATAACTTTATCCATTAATTTCCAACCCCTAAGGCAGTCTCAAATTGCTTTATAAATATGAATACCTGTATGGGGATGATCAAGTTGTTGAAATTCAATTATTCTTTTTTGTATGCGCCAATTATCATCAATCTAATGAGCCGTAACACATAAATAATGCAAATTGCCCCTACCTAACCACATATCAGATGTAAAAGAAACTTTACATTTCAAATTATCAAAAATTTCAGTTAAATTTAAAATTTCCACTAAATATTGTTTATATCCATCATCATAGCAAGTGTTACGTGAAATAGGTTTATAAGTTGGTTGTAAATACATTTGATTATATCTAGTTACTAATTTATTTTTGGCATAAGTAAATTGTAACTCATTTTGTACAACTAATTTAGATAAGTCTATTCTCATATGTTCTTGACTATATCTCCAACTTTGTAGCTCGCCCGATTCATTTTGATAAAGTTGTGATTGATCCTCTACCCCCACACCCTCTTCATTCCAACCCGGATAATGAGTGTCTAAATGTCTTTTAATCGTACTCATTCCACCTTTTTTATATTTATGAACTGCACGACAAATTTTACAATGCACAGAACTGGGTGGGCCAATAGTTATACATTTTCATACATCACTAGTTAATCTTCTTTTTTAATTCCTATGTGTATCATTATGTGTGTCAATATCATCGGATTCTTGTGTTTCATCATCATCTAGGGGATTTTCTTCATCTATTCTATTGGTAGTGGGATGATATTGTTTTTGTCATTCGGTATTATGCAAAGATGTGGGTGTTTGTGCAATAAAATTATATTTTTCCATGTTTCAATTACATTTTATATGATATTGGGCCGTAGAACTAGAAGAAGAGGGTGGCGGTAATAGTAGGTCTTAGCGGTGGGTCTATAAATTGATGACTAATACTATGCCTAGCGGGTTGAATGGAGGGACGAATTGAGGAGTCATTTAAAGAATAATGTTAGTCTACCCTTGGAGGGGCCGTAGAGCAACTACTAATTTTTTTATTTTTAGAACTACTAACAAGATTCAAAAATTTCTTCATTTTTATAATCAATTAAATATGAACAGTTAACAAATAAAATTCACAAAGATTAACACACAAATTAAATTGTGAAAAAAAGATAGATGTTACCATAAAAAATGTAATAATAATTAAGAAATCGCAATTTGATATACCACCATTCACAGCTCCACGAAGTAGCAAATTGATAGACCTCTATTCAAAGCTCCACCAAATAATATGTACCAAATAAATTTAATAATATGTACGAAATAAATAAAAGATATAATTTATTTATAAATTATTAGATTAGAAAGAAATTGTAGAAATTTTAGATTATTTGAGACTTGAGAGATTTGATAGAAAACATTTTTACAATAAATGACCACTATAAATAGTGGTCATTTGGTGTTTTTAAAAAAGAAAAAAACAAGCAAATGGTTGGCAACAGTTTGCTTGCTAAATTGACCGTTGGCCTGGTCAATTTAGTAACTAAAGTAGCCATTCGAATTTGTAACGGCTACTTTCCCTTATTTTTTTTTATAATTTATAATTTTTATAAATTTATAATTTAAAAATTATAAATTCTTAATTATTGATTTATACATTTATAAACTAATAAATTATAAATTATACATTCTTAATTATAAATTATAAATTTATATTTTTTTAAAATTAATAATTTGTAATTTGTAATTTAAAAATTGTAAATTTATAATTTATAATTTAAAAATTATAAATTCTTAAATTTTCAAAAATTATAATTTAAAATTTAAATTAAAAAAATATTGCGGGCTAGCCCATGAGCCAGCCCGCTTAGCCCGTGAGCTGGTTTGTTTAGCCTGCGAGCTGGGCTAGCCTATGGTCCTTCACGGTCCGCAGGCTGCAAAATTTCAGCTCGAGACGGGTTTTCAAACGAGCCGGTCCAGACCAACCCATATTAAAAAATTAAACGAGCCGAGTTGGACCTTTTTTTGGGGGGCCGGGCCCGTTTTGACACCTCTAACCCCAGCCACTTCAGAATCCAACAAAAGAATAACAGTTTCTGTTAAACAATCATTGACAGTTTCTGTTTAACAAAACGTCAATTATCAACATATAATTGAAATCGAAAGGAATTTACAACAACAGCTCAAGAAATTTCCGCTTCATCACAAAGGTAACTAGAAGTAGAAAGATTGCATGTACAAACATATGCATAGATTGTAGAACATAATTTCTAAAAACTCATGAAATGAGATGGCATACCTGTGAGCCAAACTTTTTCTCACGGGCAATAAGGAAAAATGCTCCCAATAGCAAGCATATACCATGACCCCAATCTCCAAACATCACAGCAAAAAGAAACGGAAATGTAACAATAGCATAAACTGCAGGATTTGCCTCCTGGTATTTAGCGACACTGCCAAAATGAAGTTTTGCATCAGTGCCTTACTGTCATGCAACTAAGCTCTAGCAAGCACAGATAGATATCCAAAGCATGCAATATTATTTGCTAGTTCAGTTCTTCACTAAAATGTTACACAAACAAAATGGTCTCCCAATCTAAGATTAGTAGTGTATGTCAATAGTTGCAATATAGTAGCCATTAATCCACCTACTTTTCAACTATTTATCGATCACTCTTAAAAAGCACCTGTAACCATGCTCACAGATTTGCATAGCTGGTGGAAGAACAAATTTTAAGTGCCATCCACTGTCTAAAATTGGGAACACCTCCAAAGCATGTAAAAGAATATATTTATCAAATATTTTAAAAATAAAAAACATCTTTTCGAATTAATCACATGAATACATAGTTCTCTACGCTTTTTTTTTTTAAATAATAAATTCAAAATAGAAATCACAGTCAAGTATATCTCATGGTGGCAAAGCCCAGACAAGCCTCCTATCAAACCATGACATCAGTTAAAAGCAATACATCTCCAATCACTTCAATTTGCCAGACTGTGAAAGCAGCAGAGAACATCTTCAGCTGGCACTCGGGAACTACACTAAGCAAAGGACATTGCAGTTCCACTATTCCAGCTAATAGGACCTAATATCTACAGGCATAAATCTTGAGAGAAGCTGAAAATATTGATCATAAGCTAGTTCTATGGAGTTTTTTAAGTCATTGTCGAAGATGATGCAATAAGCTCAATGCTTTAATCCTTCATGAAGGGCTTCAGCATTGACTTTTAATTCTGAAAAATCATGTAGACTCGGATTGGAGCATGCATAACAGAGCAGAGAGATAACTTCACACAATATACTTGAAAAGAATGCACTGAAAGCTGATTTAGAGAAGCAGTTGGGGAGGAGTTGAGTGATACAAACCCCTAGTCCTATGAGGAGGTCGATTATGGGCTCGGCGAGCGGGAACCTCAAACCACATTTTAACCCCTCCTTAAATACAGTTATAAACCCCCGGGGAGGTCGATGCATTCGACCTTGGGCCCCCGGCGCTAGCATCTCAAATTCGTCAGGAATGTGATAAACTCCCCTAGTCCTCACTAAATTGGTAGCGGTTATCTTTGAGGCTATTTCTGTATAATGATCCGGGGTAAACAACCGGCCCCGGCTAACAGGCATCTCAGAGGCCCAGCCTCCCCCTCCGATACTACCTTAACCTCTCCAGAACTGCTACTACTATGGGAACTACTGCTTTCACTCGAAGATGAACTAGATTGTGCAGTGCTCACTCTCACTATTCCCCCTACGGACCATGTTCTCAGACCTACTGCTACCAGAATCAGCACTAATAGATATGGTTCTACAATGTAAAGACAAAATAATGCAGGTATAACAGGGACACTTACAGTGTTAGTTTCTCAAGAGAAAAGTACGGAGCAAGAAATTCTTCAACAATGGAAACTATCTAATATTTAGGTTGCCAAAGTGTGAATGAAGGGACTTATCCCCCTATTTATAGGCAATCATGCGCGGAAAACTGTGTAACTGCCATCATGACAGCCTGCCCCCGTACGCTTTGTATCCTGCACGCTTCGTATCCTGCGCACTGATAGCCGCATTAAATACAAAGAAACCACCTCAAACCTTGGTCGATATTTCAAAAACCCAAGTCGAAAGCTTAGAAATCCTGGTCGAATGTATTACCTGCTATGCTTGAATGTAAACTCCCTGCCCCTTCTCATCGACAGGCTCAATCAAGACCGGGAGTTGGGGGGACTCATGAAATGGGATAGCCCAATAGGCCCAACAGGCCTAACATCAAATAAGATAGCCCACAAGGCCCAAAGATGTAATCTGTTTGATCGACTAGTATCGATCTCACTTGGGAGTGTCTATGGTCGACCTATATCGACCTGAAGACTACTCCGACAATTTGAGCATTGGGTCTGGTCGATATTGATCGACCTCCGACGTTCACTCGAATCCCCGCCGGGCATGTTGATCTGACGGGTTGAGCCCACTCTGATGACACGTGGTAGCCGGTGCAACTGCTGCCAACAACTCTGATAACTCTGACAATTCTGCCAACAACTTTGGCAGACACGTGTCCCTGCTGGCACAGTTATCTGGAAAAACAGAAGATTTAGCCATCTGGCACAGTATCAGGATCTAGACATGGAATGACTTTCAACCCTCTGGCATAGGAAAAAGCTGGTACACCTAATAAGGGTACTTGGGTAAAATCACGCCCACATAAAGCTATAAATACTGCAGGCCCAACCACGCTCAAGGTAATGCCATTTTCATTATACACCTTACATTCTTTATATTCTCTCGACCAGAACTAACTTGAGTGTCGGAGTGCCTTAGCCGGGGGCACCTCGACTAGTTTAACGTGTGTTTTGGTTGCAGATCTTAGGCTAGTTTAACGTGTGTTTTGATTGCATATCTTAGGCCCAGAACAATACACTACCCTCACTTTCCTCTACAAGCCGCTTCTAGCAACATCAGAGAAAATACCCTATACCAAGCATATTGCCTTACGTGACAACAGAGACATTCAAAATCCAGATCCCCATAAAAGTCGAATAAAAGCTAGTGACAGGATGATTTCCAAATTCATCATCTGTCACAATACAGTTATTGTAGCCCACCAGCATTTTACGTATAGAATTATTTCTAGTCAGCAACTCTGACAAATAGCCCCAAAATGAAGGGAAGTCTTGATTTTTATATTTTTATTTTTTAGTTGTTGCAATACTGAATCACACCAAGGAACAAAAGAACGAATCTATAAATGTGAAAACTTTTCATAAACAAACAAGCAAATAGGCAAAGACACTTACCTGTATCAGTCAAAGACTGCCAAGGTAAAAATGAGCTAGAAACAAAATAGCTTATCCATCTCTTAGTTTCTCTTTCCGCCAAATGCAAAAAAAGCTACCATTAGATAATATCAAAAACCAACCCAACTTAGGGTGCTTCTTACTTTCAATAGAAAAAGATACAAAATATCAACTGAATTTCAGTGCTCAACCAAAAATCTACGCTCTTTTGTGTTTTCAACTTTCAGTTTAATGGAATTCTTGCCCATCTATCTTAACTTTGAAGAGAAGCTGTTTGACTACGAACCAGCTTTAGCCCCCTTCCATTACTCAGTAGGGCCGTTCCTCTGACAAAAACTAAGGGAACCATTGAAAGGCAATTTACTCTACCACCAGTAACAATGGTGAGGAATTTTGATGCTTCAGAGTCTTTCTTTAGTTGTCCCTCTTACCACCTTACTCAAATGAATCTTTTCTTTGTCAAGATCCAAATGCATCTCCATAGAACTGCTGACTGCATATCTCAAAGTTAGTCCAACTTTACCATGTTTGATAGTACACAGTCCGACTGCCTGAGTCTAACACCAGAAACACTAACCACCATTTTTCTTGCTTAGGATTCTTTTGAAATTATTAGAAACTTCTTCCTCATAGTTTTAAAGAACAAAGGAGGACAAGTGGATATAATGGTTGTGAAATGAAAATAGATTCCAAAACTTCTCCTTCAACACATTCAAATTTCTAATTGGTTAACATGAAGCTATTATATGCTGTACTGCCACCATTCAAAGAGATAAAAACTACATGGGGAAACACAAAATGTTGAAATGTGAGGTATGAATTAGCATCATAGTGAGCAACTCATGTCAACCACAGTACAAGTTAAAACACAGTTTCAGCTAAAGTCACAGGGCTGCCACTTGGAAGCATTTTTGGCATCCTAGGAGAGAAAATGCTAGAGGCAAAGTATTAACTGTGCCCTACCATTGATTCCAAAGTACATACACATTCTAGATTAAAAAGATAAATAGGGCAAGCTGACTAAGGAGTAGATCCTTATGCTCCATTTATTCAGAAGGGAAATCAAGAGAACTTTATTCAAGGAAGATGAAGTGCTCCTATTTCTCATTTTATCAGAGACCCTAGAAAGTATGGAAAAAAATCATAAGTAATACCAATGATACAAGTTGAAAAACAGGTGGTCTCAACACAAATTCAAAAGAACCTAACAGTATTTGCTGTACTATCTCTTTTAGAATGCAAGAGCAAATGTATGGCAAAGAACAACAAACAATCAAGAACATTTTACAGTGATTACTTCCCATAGATAAATACATTACATTACTAAATTGATGAGAACAAAAAGTAAATAGAAACCAAAGAAATGAAGGGAGAGGATATCATCTCCAAATAAGTAGGGTTACACCAAATGACTTACCCATATGCATTAACAATTTCTTGATATGCATTTGTTAAATGATTGGTTTTGAAATATGTTGGAGGAGACCCAGATGAATCCATCACATGAAATACTACACCTACTTGTGAGTTACTATCAAATGTTGCATGTTGCAGAGCTTCTTGAATCTGCAATATGGCAAGTTTTATTCCTTTTAACCAATATGATATAAAATGGAAGTTACTGCAGGTACTCCAGCAAATGAATAAAACATAAAAAAGTAGAACAATTACCTTCGCTTTTGCAAATATGGGACACCAACCCTCACCAACCAAACACTTCTTCGTCACATCAAAATTCAGCATATTTAATGTGTCATAAATAGCCTTTTCCTTTATCACCTAGAGAAGGGAGTTCAGGAAATTTGGACTTAGTCCCCACCAGCACACTAGTAATTTTGAGTTTAAACAGAAGAAAATACAATAGCTATAGCCTACCATATTCATCCACTTAGCAAGGTGAAACCCAATGGAGGTGAGAGCCTTATCCCGATGACGGAGGCTAGCCTCTAAGGTTGTTTCCAACTCAGACAAGTGTGACAAAACCTGTAAATGGGAAAGTCATATGGAGCTACTTTGTATTCATGAAATGGCATAACATTGCAATGCGGCCAACAGAAGCTAGATCAAATTCTCATTTCGATTAGCAGGTAAAGTACAAGTATATAATAAGGCTTTGATAAATTTCGCTGAGTAGATTTTAGTACAACTATATGGATTTCTAGAGTACTAGAGTAAGAACACTAGTTAGCAACTGTAGGTTGTAGGTTCGTAAGTGGTGACCAACAGAACTATTGTCAATCTTGTACACCTGTGTGTACATCACAAGCACATAATTGGTAATGACCAATTGTCTCTCGTATACAATCAATCTTAATCAATAAAAAGGGATGATCCATGGCATACTAACTCTTGTGCATTGAATGAAACATGAAACACAAAGTAATCATTTTCATAAATTCAGGTTGCAATAGTAAAAGTAGAGAGAGCAAACGTGTATGAATCTTTTCCATTTGCAACAGAACACAAACCATACTTCTCGACTTATTTGCCTCCTCTTGGTTGTGTCTTCCAGTATTGGATAGCAATTTGCACCAAATGCTTCACAAATTTTGAGGATTTTTATTCTTGCCTGCTCGCCTGAGAAGAATACCACAAAAACTGTTTTCTCAACCTGCATATGCAACAAGCCAAAAACTACATATCAATTCTTTGAAACATGTTGTAACTGTTCATCAGTAATGATGGTCTAACATATTACATTTCTCTCATTTCACTAATGAAAAATATATGTAGAGAAAATAAAAGTTTAAAGACATGGTTTTCTTTCATTTCTTGACTGCAAAATTTTATGATTATGCTTTGGCATTCACATAAGAAATGTTCAATATTCCTGAAAGAAAACAGAAGAAACAATACCATTTCATTTGATGCAGGATCCAGGATATGATCATCAGCTGGTGCCTGGTTGAAAAGCATGTTGCCCCTTGTTGTGCGAAATAGCATCCTCTCAAATTTCAGAACTTTAGATTTACAGATAATGCCACTTATAAATCTCACGCCAGATTGATTTGATGGTCCAGGTTGCATCTCCTGAAAATTAGAAAACCTACCTGAACTCGGCAATGGCAATAATTCATGGATAATAAAAGCACTGAGTGGCAAGATCCATATTGCTCTTTACCTGTTCAAACAGTGATGATGTATCTGCATAATCATCATTTGTGTGGAGATTTTCATATAATTCTGTCCCCTCAGCTGCAACATCACTCCCGCTCGATAAAAGGAAGTCACCTGCCTGGAATAGCCCAAGGCAACACATAAATGAGAAGATATCACTTCGAATGATGCAAAATTTATGAAAGAACAATATGTGTTCCTTCGTGTCTAATCCATGATAGGAAAACATATTAGCACAACATCCAGATACATTATTCTTTTGGTTCTTTTCCATCTTATGTTTTTGCAAGTTTCAATTTGCTGTTTTCAAGGGCATCTAGTTCATCAAACCGAAGTCTATTCATCTCAGTTTTTGTTCCTGAAAACAAGAAAGATATATGTTTGGCCTTATAGGATAGGCACACCCCAAATGCCTAGATTTTGACATGTAACTCACATGGTTCAAAGATTTTAAAAAATAAAAATATTTGAAGTAAAAATGAGGCATTAAATCAGGGGTGATTGATTCAATAAATCTTTCAAGTTTAATGTCGCCAGTTGACAGAGGTAAATTGATTGGACCATGTAAATCTTGTTTTCCTCAATTTTTGCTCGTTTATGTAATCTTTTTTATATGTTTGAACACCCATTCCATTCTTTTGGCCCTCATTGTTGGATGAGTTAAGAGGATCTTCCTTACCTCTACTCCTAACCGGAGCTGGCAAATAGTCCATTGGTTATATAGGGTAGTAAGTCAAGTATTTGAGAGTCAAAAAGGCCATGGATTTCCCTTGTGATTAGTGAGTTACAAGTCAGCAGCTATTTAATAACTACATTGACATCAACTCCTTGCAAAGTCCAATAAATCACAACAAACTAGGCCTTGGATCGAAAGCACTAAGCGACAGAAACTTCTGATGACTGATGCCCTTATCAGATCTGCCAAGCTATGAACTATTAAGGTTGATCTAATTTTCCAGACAAAAAGAATACAAGTTGTGATAACATAAACATCTGATGGACAGTTCTAGAAAATAAATAATATTTCTTTGACATAAATAATATCCTTCAGAGCACTCTGCATTAATAAAGAATTAATATATTCATGTATTCTTACACCTTTACAATTATAAGGTTTAAAATTTTTCTTGAAATAACAAAATTTTCCTTCCTTGACGAAGGAAAATAGGCATCAATAGTCTGACAATGTACCTTCTGCAGTACCATCTTGAACTCGAGCAGCTCATTATATGCTTGCTGCAGTTTCTCACTATTGGCATTCATTTCAATTAGCCCGTGCTCATGCTCCACAAGTTGAATCTAAGATCAAATAAAAAAAAAAACCAGAATTAGTCAGAATAGAAGGAGAAGGAGAAAGAGAAGATGTTCTCTAAACTAGAAACGTTAGTCTGCAAGCAGTAACATAAAGAAATAGACCTCCAGTTCCTCTAACTCAATATCAGGTTCGGAAGCTGGACTAGGAGATAGTATCAGACCAGCTTTAAGTATCTGATCTTTGATAAACAGCAGTTTCCTAGACATCTCAGCACATCTTTTAACCTGTGGACAATATATAAAAAATAAAATCTAAGCAACCAAGAACGATGGTACCAGAAGACAAGAACTTCCAGCAAACCAGCATAAGAGCATAATTGACAGATAACTCACGTGTGAATATTTTAGCATTCTCAGGAGCAGATCATTTCATTTCCCAATAAGATTGTTAAAATATTTGAGAATTTATAAAGGTTTTCATTGATACAATTTAAGTATAAAAAAAGAAAAAAGAAAAAAGAAAAAAGAAAAAAGATAGAATAACTCTAGAGGCATATACGACATGGCCGTAAAATAAAGTGATAGAAGCAAAGAGTCAAGGATGACAAGAATTGCACCCATTAACCCTCAATGCTAATGAAGCCTAATACATTTAGAAAACAACTTCATAAATTTGATGTGTAAGAAACTAAATAACCAAAATGTGTTTATGCGTTATGCCTAACTAAATGAAATCTAAAATCAGAAAATTCAGAATCAAATGCCTCCTACCTTCCAATATCTTGATCTCAAAACCTTTCTTTCACGACAAGATTAATACTGATGCAGATTATGTTGAAGTAAGATGCACCACATGTTTGACCTCTTAAATCAGTATATAATGAGAAAAAATGGTACATGCACTTAATATTCTTCAGCAGAATTAAACATAACTTATTCTAGAAGGGGTTTCCAAGTGTCAGCTCTAGTGAAAAGCATCTTTGACCTTTCTGAACCATCCCCCTTAAACCATCACAAAGTAGCTAGAGTTATAAGGGCAAAAAATGACATGGCTATCTTATGTGTTATCCCTTAGTTTAATTGGTTCACTTCCTTGGTGCCCTTTAGTTAGGTAAAGCTTATGTTGCCTGTTCATCTATAATGCGTCTAGTCCTCTTGAGCAAACTATCAACTCATGAACAGAGTAGCAAATAAGTTCAATCCTTCCATGAGCATCTAGAAGGGGAATGTCCTACTGGCATTAATTTCATTACTACTACTGACATTGATTTCAAGATATGCACTACACAGCTTGATGAGAAAAGAATCACACTGCAAATTTGGATATTGCTGGATGACAATTGTTAGACTCCCACATCAATTAAATATACGAGTAGTAGTCCTATATATAGTTTTAAACAATCATCACCTCTAGAGCTAGCTTGGGGGGTGAGTTATGTCTAAGATCAATTCTTTAATATAGTATCAAAGACACCCATTTCTTGTGTTGGGCTACTTGGTGTTGTTGGGCATCCATTTCATACTATTCCACACTCTAAATGTTCATTACTGGACGTGCGTGGGTGGATTAGATTCCCACATTAGTTAAGTATATGAAAAGTGGTCTTTACATATAGTTGGGACAATCCTTACCACTAGAGCTAGCTTTTAACATGAGTTAGGCCCAAGATCTATTCTTTGATATGATGTTAATAGAAAAGAACTAATGATTGTAAGATTCATTGAATAGAACCTATCTCATATTTATAGAGTATAAGAGATTAGGGTCAAGTACAAAAGTTATATTAGGATCTTTCAAGATATATTTCCTAACTCTTAAATATAGTAAAATAATTCTAAATATATCTCAACACCCCCCTCAAACTAGAGTACATATGTCAATCATACTCAACTTGTTACACAAAGTATTAAATTACTTCCCCCTAAAGCCTTGGTAAATATATATGCAATTTGTTTAGAAGATGGCGTGCTCTATGTATTGATCTTCTTGTTTAGTGCAGCTTCATAGATAATGAGGTAGTCAATTTCAATATGCTTAATCCTTTCATGAACTACTAGATTATTAGCAATATGATTAGCTACCTGATTGTCACAGCATATAGGTAAAGGATCACTGAAATTAAAACCCAGTTCAAATAATAAATTTTTGAGCCACAAAATTTTACCAGCAAGATGTGCCATAGTTCTATCCTAAGCTTCTGCATCAGATTTAGCCACTATTGTTTGTTGATTGAAATTCTAGGTTACATGATTTCCTCCAACAAAGGTATGGTACCTAAAGGTAGATTTCCTGTCATTTCTGGAGGCAGCATAATCTGCATTTTGGAATAGCCTTCTATATTTAAGTATCCATGCTTCTTAAATAACAAACCTTTTCTAAGAGAGGCCTTTATATATTTTAATATTCTAAGAGCAGTAGCATCCCGATGAATAATCCATGGCTTGTCATGAACTAACTAGTTACTCCAACTACGAAAGAGATATCTGGTCTAGTCACAGTGAAATATATTAAGTTACCGACAAGTCATCTGTACTTTGCCTTATCCTCCAAAGGATCACTAATATCATCCCAGAAAGCAGGATTCAAATCCATCGGAGGATCAATTGGTCTAGTGCTCAGTAAACCAACTTCCTTAAGCAAATCAAGAGCATATTTCCTCTTAAATAGAATACACCATGTTTGTTATGAGCAATCTTGATACCCAAGAAATATCTAGGACGTCCTATATCCTCAGTGACAAAAAATTGTTGCACAAACACCTTAGTTTGTGCTATACCTTCAAAATGATTACCAAAGATCAAAATATCATACACATAGATAATGAAAATGATAGTGCATGCACCACTATTATGAGCGAAGACTGAATGATCAGACTTGCATCTATTAAACCTAATATCCCAAATGATATGACCGAATTTGTCAAACCAAGCTCGAGGACTTTGTTTCAAGCTATAAATTGCTTTCTTTAATTTGCACACCATATGTTTGACTCTCTCCCTGAGCAACATACTCCAGTGGTTGCTCCATAAAAATAGTTTCAGGTAAATCTCCATACAAGAAGGCATTTTTCACATCCAGCTGACACATGGACCACTCCTAATTAACGACCAAGGAAAATAAAACTCTTAATAGAATTAAAACAAGCGACTGATGCAAAAGTTTCAAGATAGTCAATGCCATAAGTTAAGGTAAAACCCTTTGCAACTAGGTGAGCCATGATCGATCAATAATCCCACCCGGCTTATACGTAATGGTATACACCCATCGACAAGCAACAACATTGGGGCTAACATAACCTCCCAAGTCCTTGAAGAAGTAAGGGTAAACATTGCTTCATCCACAACCATCTTCCACTCCAAGTGTTGCAATACCTCAAGATAAGTCTTGAGAACAAATTCTAAGGAAAGAGATATAGCAAAATTACAAAATTTAAGGGAAAGGTTATTAAAAGATAGATATTCAATACATGAACATTTATCTTTCCGGAAGGTAATAGGGAGGACATCATCAGATGTGTAAAGTAGAGAAGATGTGGGATGTATAACAAAGGGAACAATAGTGGCATGGTAGTCTGATGCATTTGATGATGGGAATACACTTGTAGCCATTTAGATGGAGTGTTGGATAAATGGATGGTTGCAAAAAAGGGGACATGCAATGGTAAAGGAGGAGAGGAAACCCAAAAGGATGGTTAATTTTGGAATAGTATTAGAGTGGACACAAAAAAAGTGACATCTGCAAAAGTAAATTGTCTATGAGGAATAAGGCCATAACACCGATACTCTTTTTGAGAGTGAGAATAACCAAGAAAAATATACTTAATTGACCTAGGGAATAATTAGTCACAACCAAGACAAAAATCATGAACAAAACAAACACACCTAAAGACTCAAGGAGTGACATAAAATACAGGACGATCAAGATAGAGACAACAAAATGGAATATCCCTATGAATAACACTAGAAGGCATGCGGCTAATAAGAAAACATGCAATGAGAACAACATCCCCTGAAACATTTAGGTACATTCCTATCAGTTAAAAAAGTGCGAGATATGGTAATGTTTTCATTTTACAACAGGATTTTGCTAAGAAGTGTGAAGGCAAGAGGTTTGACGTAAAATATCACGACTCTCACAAAAAATAGAAATCTCTATTCATACAAATTCAAAGGCATTGTCAATGCGAAGAATACAAATTCCAATAGAAAACAAAACTTCTATTTCATTATAGAAAGAAATGGTGACATGAGGGACTTCAATTCTTTAAGCAAACAAACCCATGTCATTTAACAATAATTATCAACAAAGGTGATAAAGTATTTAAAACTAATAAAAGGCACAACACAACATGGATCTTGTTAGAAGAGAGAGGTTGTTTTCTATATATTATTGAATAGTACCCATCTCATATTTATAGGGTATATGAGAGTAGGATTAGGTACAAAAGACATATGAAGATCTTAAAAAGATAAACTTTCCTAACTTACAAGTATATTAGAATAAACTAAGCATATCTCAACACTCCCCCTCAAGCTGGGGCATATATATCGGTCATGCCCAGCTTGTTACACAAATTATTAAAATGCTTCCCCCTTAAAGCTTTAGTAAATATATCTGCTATTTGTTCTGAAGATGGAGTGAATGGTGTGCTCATCTTCTTGCTTATCACAGCTTCATAAATAAAGTGACAGTTAACTTCAATATGCTTAGTCCTTTCATGAAATATTGAATTACTGGCAATATGAATGGCTGCCTGATTGTCGCAATACATAGGCAAAAGATCACTAAAATTAAACCCCAGTTCAGCTAATAAATTTTTGAGCCACAATATTTCACTAGCACTATGCACCATAGCTCTATACTCGGCTTCTGCTAGGGGTAGCAATTGTGTCGTATTAGGTTGTTTCGTGTTGGGTTAAGATGGGAATATCATAAAATTTTGCTCAACCCGAACCTAACCCCATAAACACTCTACCCGATAAGCCTTAACCCAAACCTAACCTGAAAGTTTTCGTGTCAATCTGAACCCAATCCATTTCAGCATATGATTATTTTTAATTAGTAATTCATATAAAAAACCTACACATTTTATGTTCAATTAGAATTTTAATAAAATAATCAATTTATACCAATATTTTAGAAAAAATCAACATTATACTCTAGCAACCCAACTTTTGTACCACAAAGCAATTTGATAATTGGACTTCATTTAATTTCCTCTACAACATCAATAATATACAAATTTTCTTGTTAAACCAAAAGTTTTGCACAACTTAATTAGTTAATTTTAACAATAATGAAGTTGAATTCCAACTAAGAAATATAATTCATCTCATTCGATGATTAATAATCATCCCAACATCACCAAGTAGTCAAGATTTAAGTAGTAAATAATAATCATTAATTATTACAAATCAATCTAGAGTTAAATTGTTAAAAAATAACAAGTCATTACTTCAAAAAATATAGAGTTATTATTATGTTATTGGATAACTAGAACCAACCCATAATTTTCGTGTTGTTTATTGGGTAGACCCAATATCAACCCAACCTAATAATATCATGTTGGTTCGTGTCGTGTTATCGTGTTGTGTCAAAATTTGCCACCCCTAGCTTCTACATTGGATCTAGCTATTGTTGCTTGTTTCTTACAACGCCAAGTTACCAGATTTCCTCCAACAAAAGTGGAGTAGCTAAAGGTAGACTTCATGTCATATCTAGAATTAGCACAATCAGCATCAAAATACGCTTCTTTATTCAAATGTCCATGCTTTTTAAATAAAAAACCTTTTTTAGGGAAGGCCTGAATATATTTTAAGATTCTGAGAGCAGCATCCCAATGAATAGTTTGTGACTTGTCCATAAACTAACTAGTTGCTCCAACTGCAAAAGAGATATCTGGTCTAGTCACAGTTAAATATATTAACTTTCTTATAAGTCGTCTATACTTTGTCAGATCATCAAAAAAATCACTAGTATCATCCCAAAATGCAAGATTCAAGTCCATAGGAGTGTTAATTGGTTTGGTACCAAGTAGACCAGCTTCTTGAAGTAAATCAAGAGCATATTACCTTTGAGATAGAGATATACCAAATTTGCTATGAGCACTCTCAATACCCAAAAAATATTTAAGACGTCCCATATCTTTGTTGACAATTGCAAATATGCCTTGATTTGTTCTATGCCTTCATAATCACTATTGGAGATTAATCATCCACATAGACAACTAAAATGATAATGCCTGCAAGTCCATTTTGCACAAAGACTGAATGGTTTGACTGGCACCTCTTAAAGCCAAAATCGCAAATGACATGACTGAATTTGTCAAGCCAAGCTCGAGGACTCTATTTTAAACCATAAATTGCTTTCTTTAATTTGCACACCATATGCTGACTCTCCCGTTGAGCAACATACCCGATGGTTGCTCTATAAAAGCGGTTTCATGCAAATCTTCATACAAGAAAGCATTCCACGTCCAGTTGATATATGGACTAGTCTTGGTTAACAGCCAAAGAAAATAAAACCTTGATAGAATTGAGACGAGCAATGGGCCAAAAAGTTTCTAGATAATCAACACCATAAGTTTTATCAACAAGCAACAACATCAACATTGGACGGGGCTGGCATAGGCTCCCAAGTCCCTCAAGAAATAAGAGCAGACATTTCTTCATCCATAGCTATCTTCCACTTAAGGTGTTGCAACGCCTCATGATAATTCTTGGGAATAGATTCTAAGAAAAGAGACACAGCAAAACTTGAAGGAAAGGTTAGCAAAAGATAAATATTTAGCCAAAGGATATGTAGTACATGATTGTTTACCTTTTCAGAGAGCAATAAGAAGGTCATTGTCAGATGTGGAAAGTGTAAATGATGGGGGATCTACAACAGGAGGGAGACTAGTAACAGCAATAGGCGTGGTAGTTTGATGCATGTGACGGCAAGAATACACCTGTAGTGGCTTAGATGTTGTGATGGGTAAAGGGATGGTAGAAGAGGAATGGATAGGCAACAGTAAGGGAGGAGAGGTAGTTTTCGAAGGTTGATGACTTTTGGAGTAGTATGGGGTAGATTCAAAAAAAGTGACATCTACAGAAGTAAAGAACTAATGAAAAATAGGATCATAACATCGATATATTTTTTAAGAGTGAGAGTAACCAAGAAAAATACCCTTAATTGACCTAGGGGATAATTTATCACGATGCGGAGAAAAATCTTGAACAAAGCAAACACACTTAAAGACTCGAGGAGTGACACTAAATAGAGGGCCGTTAGGATAAAGACAAGAAAATGGAGTATCCCCATGAAAAACACTAGAAGGCATGCGATTAATAAGAAAATATACAGCAAGAATAGCATCCCCCCAAAAACATTTGGGTGTGTTCATCTCAGTCAGAAGAGTATAGGCAACATCTAAGAGGTGGCAATGTTTTTGTTCTGTAACACCATTCTGCTGAGAAGTGTGAAGGCAAGTTGTTTGATGTAAAACGCCATGATTCTCACAAAAAATAGAAACATCTTTTTGTACAAATTCTAAGGCATTATCAGTACAAAAAACACGAATACGAATAGAAAATTAAGTTTTTATTTCATTATAGAAAGAAGTAATCACATAGGGAACCACAGTTCTATCTTTAAGTAAATGAACTCAAATCATCCTACAATAATCATCAACAAGAGTGATAAAGTATTTAAAACCAGTAAAAGATACAATGACACAGACACCAAATATCAAAATGAACAAGTTCAAAAGGGGAAGAACTACATTTATCAACTCTAGATGGAAAGGAAGCACGATGATGCTTTCCTAACTCACAAAACTTGTACTCTAAAACAGAAATAGACGATTCAATGGGTAGAATCTTCCTTAAAGTAGACAAAGATGGGTGGCTTAGACGACAATGCCACTAACGAAGTGAAATAGATGCGGAGAAAGCACAAGCATCTACAAAAGTGTTAACGATGTCTAGAAAATAGAGACCACCATGAATTATCTTCCTCGTGTGCAGATCCTAAAAAACACAGTACAAAGGAAAGAAAGTTATAAAACAATTTTCGGATTTTGTGAGTTGACTGATAGATAGAAGACTTACAAGAAAATTAGGAGAAAAAAGGACATTATCAAGGGTGAGATATGCATTAAGTTTAATCATACTAGAGCTAAATATAGGGGGAAAAGAGCCATCAGCAATACAAACAAGGGATAATGAAGAAGAGAGTGATAAAGTGATGAAAGAAGATTTATTACCGATAATGAGTTGTTGCACCAAAATCTAAAAGCTAAGACTTACCATGAGAAATGGCCAATGCACTTGTAGATGTAGAGATAACTACAGATGAAGAGTCAACTAGAGCCGCAAAATTATCAGCATTAGAATTGATTAGTTTTTCATAATCTGCTTGGCTCAGTGTAACCATATCAGGCTCTGACATAGATGATTCTATAATAGCATTAGCCCAATCCAGTTTGCTAAATTTAATCTAACATTTTTCAAAAACATGATTGGTTCGACCACAATGAGCAAGGACGTTTGAGTTGAACCACAACCTCTGCCACTCTGTCCCCCTTGGCCATGTGAAAAAACCATGACCATGTCCACGAATGGCCATAGCAGATATCTCAATTGTAGGAAGGGATTGAGGTCTAGGAGAACCACTAGTGGCAACCCGTAGAACACGAGACAATGCATTTGAAAGAGTAGGAATATTATCACTAGCTAACAAATTATCACAATGAAGACAGAGGTTATGATCAAGTCCTGACAAAAACTTAGCCACCAAAAACTCTTCCTACTGAGAATTAGGAGTTTGAACATCACAATTTAATGGATGATACAATAAAAGTTCATAGGCAGCCCCTTTTAGGGAAGCAAAGTAATTCATGATAGATTGGCCATCTTGTTTCATAGAAAAATGTTTCTCATACAACTCAAAGTCCAGAGAAACATTTTTCTCTAGGGAATACATATCATGCAAGGCATCCCATATCTCCTTGGCAGAACTCAGAAACATAATATTAGCCCTAACAGACTTATCCATGCTATTCAAAAGCCAAGTCATAACAAAATAATCTGCTTGTTGCCACAAGACATAAGATGCATCCTTGGAATCTGAAGGAGATGATAGAATGTGCATTAATTTATTTTGATGGGACCAAAGAATATAGTTTCGACCATTAAGTTTGATAGTTGTGCCCAAAGCACTTTTTTGTTCAAGTAGAGAGGCCATAAAAAATAGGTAATATAAATAGGTAGAGACGAACAATAATTTAAGATAGAGAAATTAATGGTTAAAATTGATAAGCATTTCAATCAGACAAAAAAATTTAAGCAAATAGCTATAGAAACCTATTGATATGATAATAAATAGGCAGGAACAATATTAAAGATAAAAACAAGATTGATTTAGGCATAAGAAAGAGAAAAGGAAAAGAAAGAAACTCTAGCAATAAAAACGTGAGAACCTAACAACCAGAGGAGACTGGACAGAGAAAGGAGTGCCTAAGACGGTGGCTGAAGAACGAGCTAGCAACAAAAGAATAGGTAGAATATGATGATTATTTCTCAGAAGATGAGATCGGATGCTTGAACCTAAAATATAGGAATTACATCCATGTGAAGTTAGATGAGAGAAGATAGGTGCGTTAATAGCGTAAAGGGAAGGACAACTAGCACAGATATAGGTGGGTGCGGTGGGGTGGACGGCGGCAGCGGCGGCGGCGATACCGACAATAGCAGGTTTGGTTGTGAGGATTGCACAGCAGCAGTTAGGGTTAGCCAAGTACGTATAGTGCAATTGCTAGGGTTTGGCAGGAATGTTTTTTTTTTAAACATCAAAACCTGCTCTGATACCATGTTAGAAGAGAAAGGATTATTTTCTATATATTATTAAATAGCACCCATCTCATATTTATAGGGTATATGAGAGTATGATTAAGTACAAAAGATATATGA
This sequence comes from Jacaranda copaia, assembly GCA_014898725.1. NCBI lineage: Eukaryota > Viridiplantae > Streptophyta > Magnoliopsida > Lamiales > Bignoniaceae > Jacaranda > Jacaranda copaia. Next base: position 994,112 of record JACGDI010005293.1, read on the forward strand.
AGATCCTAAAAAGATAAAGTTTCCTAACTTACAGATGTTTCAAAATAAACTAAGCATGTCTCAACATATCCCAAATATCAAAAAGAGCAAGCTCAAAAATACAAGAACTATGTTTATCAACCCGAGGTGGAAAAGAAGCACGGTGATGCATTCCGAGCTCACAAGACTCAAAGGGTAGAAGCTTTCTTAAAGTAGATAAAGATGGATGGCCAAGATGAAAGTGCCACTGACGAAGCAAAATAGATGTAAAGAGAGCACAAGCATCCACAATAGTACTAACCATGTCCAAATAATAGAGAACCACGCCCATGCCTGTCACCAATTGTCTTCCTCGTTTATAGATCATGAAAAACATAGCATGAAGGAAAGGTCATAAAACAATTTTATATTTTGTAAGCTGATTAATAGAAAGAAGGCTAATAGGAAATTAGGACCAAAATGTGCATTAAGTGTAAACATACCAAAACTAGAGACGGAAAAAAGAGCCATCAATAATACGACCATGGGATAGCAAAGGAAAGAGTTATAAAGAGGTGAAAGAAGATCTATTAACAGTAATATTAATAGTTGCACTGAAGTCTAAGAGTCAAGAATCATCATAAGAAGTAACAATGGCACCCTTAGATGTATAGACAACTACAGAAGAAGAGACAACCAAAGCTGCAAAATTAACAGCATTACCATTAACAAGTTTTTCATAATCTGTTCGGCTTAGTGCAACCATATCAAACTCGAGCACAAATGATTTAGCAATAGCATTGGCCCAATGTGGTTTGCAAAATTTTATCCAACTTTTTTCATAAACTTGATTGGTTCGACCACAATGAGAACAATGACATATGCCTTGAGATCCCATTGAACCGCGATTTCTACCTCCCTATCCTCCACGGCCATGGGGAGACTATGACCATGTCCACAAATGGCCATAGCGAAAATCTCAGCAGCATGAGGGGTTAGAATCTAGAGGAAACCCCTAGTGGCAATCTTTTAGAACGCAAAAAAATGCATTAGAAGGACTATGAACCAAGAATATTATCCCTTGCTAATACATGATCATAAATAGGACGGAGAGTGGGATCAAGACCAAATAGAAATTTGGTAGAAACTCATCCTACTGAGAATTGCAAGTCTATACATCACAACTAAAGCATGGGTATAATAAAATTTCATCAGTTGCCCCCTTAAGCAAAGCAAAGTAATCAATTAATGAACAACCATCCCACTTAAGAGAAAAAAAGTTTCTTATATGGTTCAAATGCACGCAAAACGTTTTTCTCTTGAAAGCACATATCATACAATGCATCTCACATCTCCTTAGCAGGAGTCAAGAACATAATATTCACATTTACAGAATCTTCCAAGCTATTGAGAACCAATGCCGTAATAGAATAATTAGCCTTAGGCAACATAAGAGCATCATTAGAATTCGATAGGCTAGAAATAATGTGAAATAATTTATTCTAAGAATTGAGAAAAAGTTTGAAAGTTTGGGATCATAGAACATAATTTTGACCATTTAATTTAATGGTTGTACCCAAAGGAGCCTTAATTTCATAAAATGACACCATATTAAAGTTTAAATGAGGGCAGACAAAATTTGCTAGAAATTATATTAGAGGAAGAGCATGTCAAGCACTAGCATAAGCAACATAATATCAGCAAAGTAACATTATCAAGACAGAAAATAAAGGACGTAGCATAGCAAACAAAGCATCATATCAGGTTATAACAAGTGCGCATCAAGGTGTGCTCATAAGGCGTGACTAGCTATTGTCTTTACACGTGGAAGGTGCAGTAGTTATTGGTGCAAGTTTGCTCGAAAAGGTGCAAGTAGGTATAGTGGCGGGGGACAATGGCAGCTAGGGTTTGGTTGTGGGTGATGTGTCGATGGCAGCTACGATTTGGTGGTGGAGAATGGTGCAACAGTGGCTAGGGTTTGAAGGTGGGATAGGTGCAGCGACGACTAGGGTTTGTGTATATACTATGGTGTAGCGATGGCTTAGGGTTTCATGGTGGGGAATGGTGGCAAGTAAGGTTTGGAAGAAAAACTCTTGCTTTTTCCTATAACAAAAATCAAAACCTACTCAATACTAAGTTAATGGAAAAGACAAAATGATTATATGTTTTATCAAATAAAACCTGTGAATTATGTTATGCACATTAAAGAATTGCATAATTATGTCAGTCTAATCTTATGACTAACAAGGACGTAATATTTATACTATTCACAAATTACAATACATTGTAAATATGAATACATGGTAAGCATGAATATATGGTAAATATATCTATACCTAAAATAACACTCAACACACACCACTAATATTTACCACATGTGTATTCACATTTTCCACACTCTCCCTCAAGCTGGAGAAGATATATCATATGCTCCAAGCTTGTTACAAAGATATTTCATTCGAAGCCCCATCTAGTGCTTTAGTAAATAAATCAGCTAATTGATCATTAGACTGCACATGAGGTATTGATGATGTTTCGCAATACTTTCTCTTGTACAAAGTGACAATCCACTTTGATATGCTTCGTCCACTCATGGAATACTGGATTGTTTGCTATATGAATTGTAGCTTGGTTGTCACATACTAGCTACATAGGTTGGGTTCGTGCAAACCCAAGTTTTTCCAAAATATGTTTCAACCAAACTAATTCACTAGTATATGTTATGGCCCGGTATTCTGCTTCAGCACTTGATTGTGACACCACACTTTGCTCCTTGCTTTTCCATGAGACTAAATTACCTCCAATGAAAACACTACACTCGTTTACATCATTAGTACCATAACTACGATTCCCCCGACCTCCAATTTGACCTCTTTGAGTAGCACCACGATCTCCCTAGATGCCACCTCGTTCGCTTTGGCCTCCTCCTTGATTGCGTTGGCTACCCTCCCAGCTACTGGAGATACTGTAATCAAAGGCGCTCTCCTAGGCCGCCTCAGGCACCTAGGCCTTGCTAGGCGAGGCGCCAGCAAGAAGGCGCCTTGTTGCGCCTCGCACAGATAGCGAGGCGGGTTGCCTGGCCCGCCTCACTGGTCTGGCCCATTTAAAAAAAATGAAAAAGGAAAAAGGAAAATTACCAAAAATAAAAAACCCTAGGTAGCAACAATAAAAAAACAACCTTAGCCTACTCTGTGCATGCTACCCACTACGCCCAAACCGACCCAACTAGTTCGCCGCCCCTCGCCGCCAGTCTGCCGTCACCTCCCGCCGCCGGTAGCCGCTCCAGGTACATTTTTTGCCTTTTTTCTCTTTTTTTTATTTCTTTTCTTTTCTGTTTTCTATCTTTTCTTTTCTTTTATGTTTCTATTATTGTTTTCCACTATTTTCTATTTCTATTGACTATTTAACTTAGTTTAAAACATAAACTAACTTTTTATGTTTTTTTTTATTTGTTAGCAATTGTTTATGTTTTTTTTTCATTTATTTATTTTTATTCATACTTTACTCTAAAATCATTATTTTACATTCATAGCTTGAAAATATGTCGTCTTTGGGTTTCAGACAAACTTTGTCTAGAAAAGATCCATGTTGGAAATATGTGAGATTGGACAATCCAAAAAATACAAATAGCACTATATGTATTTTTTGTGATCAAAAGTATTTTGAGAGAATATGTAGGGCAAAACAACACATAGTTGGAGGTTTTGCTAATGTAAAATCATGTGAGAATGTTCCTGATGATGTAAAGGAAAAAATTCAAAATTACATAGGCACAAAGAAAAGAGCTAAAGAACAAATTGTTTTAGAAAAACAGATTCACTATCAAAGAACTCAAGAAGAACATTTGAGAAGCCTTGATGATGAAGATGATGTTGAAGTAGAGAGTCTGGAGGAGGTTCATCAATTGAAGAAGAAAGTGAAAGCAAACATGAAAAGACCTATGGACCTTTTTGTAAGTTATAGTGCACCGACTTCAAAAGACATGAAGAAACAAAAGGATGTGAATGAGGAGGCATTAAAGATATTGAAAGATCAAGCACATTTAGCTATAGCAAGATTGATGTATGATGCTAGGATTGCTTTCAATGAGGTGAAATATGATAGCTTTCAAGAGATGATTGATGAAATTGAGAAGCATGGCCCTGGGTTGAAAGCACCCAGTTTTCATGAGGTGAGAGTTCCTTTGCTAAAAAAAGAGGTTGAACAAATGAAAAAAGTAATGGAAGATCACAAAGAAGAATGGAAAAAACATGGTTGCTCTATTATGTCAAATAGGTGGAAGGACAAAAGAGAACGGACTTTGATTAATTTTCTTGTTAATTGTCCTAAGGGAAGCATGTTTATGAAGTCAGTTGATGCTTCTTATTATAGCAAAACTGGGGAGAAAATGTTTAAGCTGTTAAATGATTTTGTAGAGGAAATTGGACTAGAGAATGTTGCTCAAGTAGTTACTGATAATGCTTCCAATATGAAGTTAGCGGGTAAGATTTATTGAATAATCCATTATAATTTATACATATGTTTATATTCTTTTCTTTTCTCCTTTTATATTTTATTAGAATTATTTTTCTACTTTTTTTTATCTTCATAGGGCAATTATTGATGGCAAAATATCCAACTTTATATTGAACACCATGTGCAGCACATTGTTTGGACTTAATGCTGGGGGATATATTTAAAGATAGGGAAATTCGTCCAATTTTTGCGAAGGCCATCCAATTGAATAGTTACATATATAGCCGCCCTTGTGTAGTAAACTTGATGAGAAGGTTTACTAATTTAAAGTTGATTAGGCCTGCAGTGACCCATTTTGCCATAGCATTCCTCACGCTCTCAAGATTTAATTTGGTGAAGAAAGGATAAAAAGCTATATTTATTTTGGATACATAGAGAACTAGCAAAAGGGCAAAAGAGCAAAGAGGTATACAAGCAGCCACAATTGTTTTATCTACTACATTTTGGCGAGAAGCAACCAAAGCCCTTATGATTGCTAGTCCTTTAGTAAAGATTCTTCGGCTAGTTGATGGTGAAAAAAAGCCTCCAATGGGATACATCTATGAGGCTAGGGATAGAGCAAATGAGACTATTGCAAAGAGTTTCGGTGATGATGAGAAGAAATATCGCCGGTATTTTGATATCATTGATAAGAGGTGGGAAGATCAGCTTCATCAACCTTTGCATGTAGCTGGGTATTACTTGAACCCAGAGTTCTTCTACTCAAATTCAAACATTGATGGTGATAAGGAAATTATATCTGGGTTCTACAAATGTCTTGAACGATTAGTTCCGGATACATGTACTCAAGATATAATTCATAAAGAATTATTGCATTACAAGAATGAAGAAGGCCTCTTTGGGTTAATCATGGCAAAAAGACAAAGGACTATGAGATCACTAGGTAATAGTAATAGTGTAATTAGAAATTAGAACGTCAACATTATTTTATTAATGTGAAGTTTATTCAATTTCGCAGCTGATTGGTGGAGATCTTATGGTAGTGGGACTCCAAATTTGCAAAGTCTAGCAATTAAAATTCTTAGCCTTACTTGTAGTGCATCCAGATGTGAGAGAAATTGGAACTTCTTTAAGCATGTAAGTATATCATATATTATTTTATTTGGTTAAAATTATATTTGTAGAAATAATTTTTTGCATATACTTATTCGTCAATAGCGTATGAAATTGATGGGTCCATAGCAAGAAGCAAAATAGGTTGGCTCAGGCTAAAATGAATGATTTGGTGTTCATGAAATATAATAGAGCATTAAGACGACGATATAAACTCCGTGATGAGATTGATCCTATCTCTCTGGAGGATATTGACGATAGTAATGAGTGGTTGGTGGGTGAAGATGATGGAATGGGTGAAACAAGTGATAATGATATGTTTGATGATGGCCTAATATGGGAAGATGTTGCTAGAGCTTCAGGAGCTAAAGAGCTAGCTTACTTTACTAGAGAGAAGAGATCATCTACTTCAAAAGCTCTGAGTAATGTTAGGAAAGAAAAAGGAAAGGGGAAAATAGTTACTTCAAATACATCTAGCACACATTTAAACCTTATTGATGAAGATGAAGATGATGAAGATGAGTGTGAACCTATTCATGGTAGCCATGAAGATGAAGAATTTACATTAGATTTGAGTGGGAATGAGGATGATATATGATATCTAGCAGTTAATTAACTATATATTAGTATTTTTATAAGTCAAGAATGAATTTTTGAAGTATTAACTTAAATTTGTTTAATTGTTTTACATTATTTATATTTTAATATGCTTTTTGTCAATTGAAACAATGTTTTTTGGAAGTTTTGAACTATATATATATCTATAATTTTTTTATTTAATTTGTCGCCTCCTTTGCCTTTTGCTCGCCTGCCTCTCGCCTTGCCTCACCTCGCCTCTCGCCTTAAAAATGGGCCTCTTGCCTCTTACCTTTGATTACTATGACTGGAAATTAACGCTGACTTTTCAACAATATGAATGCTTAGAGGACGATAGCTAGAGAAACGGAAGGCGTGAGAGTAGACATCATCTAGGTCAGGAAGTTCGGAACTTGCAACAATTTGAGAATGAAAAGGCCCATATTCTAATGGTAGACCTACTAAAAACTGAAAGACATCGAGTTGAGTGCATTGTTGTTGCATGGCGGCAATGTCTGCAGAGATAGGAAAGAGACTATTTCGCTCTTCATATATACGATTGAAGTTGGCAAAATAATCGGTAAGGTTAGCACCAGTCATGCATAGAGACTAATACTCAACGAAGATGTCATACATGCAAGATAAGTTACTCATGTAGATTTTGCAAAGATGATCCCAAATCTTTTTGCTACTTCTGAAATTCATGCATAAATCTACAATAGTGGGCTCCATTGAATTCCAGAGGGCAGACATGACTTGACGGTCCTCTTGTTTCCAAATGGCCATTCTCTTTGTGTTCGACTCAACTAGAGGATCATCAGTGAGATAATGGTCTTTCCCAAGACCACCAAGAAAAGCTTCTACTGCAATAGACCATTGGAAGTAATTACTACCGTTTAATTTTCAGCTAGTAATTTGGAGAGTAGGAATGAGACTCTTGGCTTCCATAGAAAAAGATATCCTACAAAAGAAAAGGGAGAACTAATGGGTAGATAAAAATTAGAAATTCCTTTCCTTTTAATGCTGATGTGGTGCTGGCTTAGGTGTTGACGTGGCGCTGACTAAGGAGGTGTTGATGTGGCACTAATTGGATGACTGACTTGGCGATTGCCTAGATGCTGACTGGATGAGTAACTTGGTGGCTGATTTTGTTTTAACTGTTTGCTCCCTAATTGTTGCCCTGATATATAATGAGGATTGTAACTGTAAATTAGAGAAAAAAAACTAAAAGAAACTTTGAAAAGACACGAAGGGATAGTAGGAATGCAGCAATGGCAATAATAGTAGCAACACAGCAACAACAGAAACAGCAGCAACACAGCAACAACAGGAGACACAAGAACATACTGCAGCAACGCAGTCAAAACAGAGACAGCAGCAATGCAGATACGAGTGCGGCAGAGAACAGGTGTGGCAGTGGCTGTGCAGGGGATTAAGATTTGGCTCTTGATACCATGTGACTTATGTTATGCACATTGAAGAATTGCATAATTGTGTCAGTTTAATCTTATGACTAACAAGGAGGTAATATTTATACTATTCACAAATTACAATACATGGTAAGTATGAATACATGGTAAATATATCTACACCTAAAATAACACTCAACACACACCACTAATATTAACCACATGTGTATCACATTTTCCACAAAACACATATCATATTTATAGAGTATATGAGAGTAGGGTTACAAAAGATATACTAAGATCTTTCAAGATAAACTTTCCTAACTCTTAGATATGGTAACATAATTCCAAATACATCCAAACAATAATAATTTTGAATCAACACAACAACTCACCACCAGCGCGCAATGCTTATGTTGCTGGTGTATATTGTGACTAACGATTCATCTTTCGAATGAATTGGTTCAAAAACATCAAATGGCATTCCTCTAAAAAGGTCAACAAGATATTCACATTTCATAGATAAGAAGGCTTAAATGTATGAGAACAAATGGCCTTTCACACTTGTAGGGGCAATAATTGATGACATAGAACCAAATTCTTTCTTTGAGACAAGGGTGAAGACAACATAAACATGAAGGATGTTCTCTTCTCAATAGCTGGGCGTAAAGCAAAGACTAGCTAAAACGGGTACAAAGACTAAGTTTGAAGACCATCAGAGTCACCCAAGCAAACCACACAACAAAAGCTGCCCAAAATCAGCTTGCTATGGTTCCTGAGCAGAAACGATAGCATCAAAGATAGATGACAGCTTGCATCCCTAAATTGACTATTTTGTTTTGGTAGAGGAACTATTCTTTGTCGCGAATATAACAATTTTACCTTTATTGTTACCTCTCACATTAGTTTTAGATGCAACACAATTCTTTTGGTGGGGATCTTTATTGGAGAAATTAATAAGTAAACAAACAAGTTTTTATTATGAAGAAAAATGCCAAACAGGTAAAGAACAACAGAACTTCAATATTTTTACAGAAAACTAAACTTGAGAAGAGAAGGGTGGGTTGGGGGTGGGGGTGTGGAGAGAGGGAACTAATGCCCTCAATAGGTAAAGGTCCGGTGTGCTAATGTGACCAATTCCAATCTAACCAAGAAGGCTAATAAAGAAATTTTTATTACATATGAACGAACATACCAAGTCAATTTCAAATTAAGCTCTATACACCTCAAGCAACAAAGTTACAATTCAGAACAGGATTCTTGATTCTTCTGGGTCAATCATACTTGAACATAGGAAAGGAATTTCAACCCAAGCTCCTAACACTTCAAAGAACAATATTCACAATGTGAACATTATTCTTGAATCTTGACTCTTTTTAGTCCACAAATATTTCCACAGTGATATAACTTAAATGATATTTTAAATTTCTCACTCTAAAAACAATGGACATGAAGCACTAAGTGGCCTGCATCTCACGACTGCTTTCATTGGGAAATCACTCTGGATAAAAAGCCAAGTTAACCATAAAATTCAAACCATCTCATTTGTTTTGAAATGGATGTAGTAATTAACAATGGGAAACAAACTCCATAATGAACTTAGTTCAATCTCCTAGCATATCATTCCAAATCTAGGAAAAAGAAAGGAATTGACTAGGCACCTTTCAAAGATAAATGACCTATACATTTCATGAAGAATACCTGATTAACAAATGTTCGCTGGAAAGGGCTTTTGTTATCATTTAACTGCCAGTCCAAATAAAAAAAATTGAGTGTGTAAATATCAGGGAAACACAGAATACATAAAACTATCATAAATTAGAAAAGACTTCTATCAAATGATTTCAACATAACAATTCCAGTAAAATGTCGCAGAAAAAGAGTCCAAAAGTATTCCATTAAAGAAAAAAAAATCTTGATTTATATACCAATAACATCATTTACACCTTTAACAATCCAAAGTATTCAATGCTACCAAGATAGGACAGTCAATCAAAAGTATACGACTTCTTCTCTTGTCCTGTGCATAATATCTTTCCCCTTTTTATATGTCCACGTAAAAGACCCCCAGGTACAACAGCTTTATGCACAACTTGTAGTTGTCATAAAAGAATTGAAAAGAAGGGAAAATTTTAAATGTGCTCTTTTCTGAATGCGTCTCTCTGAATCATCCATGTATATAATCTTCCACTTAAAAGCAAATTCATATCTAGGAATCCTTCAGTAAGAATCAATTGCGAGTTAAAGACACATACGAAGTCAAAGCAAATAGTTAAAAGGCATGAAGCGGTTAATCATAAAATCCATTCAACATCAGTGCCAACACTTGATCAATATTTCTACTGTTAGCCTAACATAATTCTTCTAATCAATTTGAACACTCCTTTAGGCATTCATTTCTGCCAAAATGGGTATCCAAAGGCCAAATGTTCATCCAATAAAATGAAGTCGGATATATACTCATTTTCATTGTAGGTACAAATTTACACAAACATATAGCGAAACCAGAGAGATCTGAGCGTACGTCGCGGAATTGGACGAAACCGAGTTGGCCGAGGTAAGAGATGGCGCGGTGAGCTGACTCAACGGGGATGATGAGTCGCACAAGCATCATCTTCTCGGATCGCATCAGATCCAAGGCTGGCAAATTGTCTATGTACTCCATTTTTCATCCATCCAGTGCTAAAACGCGCCCTTATTCGGCAACAGTCGAATCGCAATCAGTCTCTCCTCTTCTTCAGATCTAACTTCAAAACTAGCTTACCAGTGCGTTTGTGTGTGTGTGTATGAGAGAGAGAGAGGGGTTTAGCTAGTGTAAGTCTGTGAGAAATGCTGGAATCGGTGGTGCGGTTTCAGTTGTATGTATATGTCTGCAGCAACTATATGGCAGTAGTGGTAGTGGTGCTGGTGGCGGCAACTGCCATAAGGTAATTTCTGGTCGTTTTTCAGGCGGGGTGGAGAAGAGTAAAAAGGAAGGAAAATCGAAATGCCGTTCGCCGTACGCGGACGCGGTTATGACGAGTTTGGTCAACTTTTTATAAAATAGATTCTGCTGCTTTAATTCTTTCGTAATTAATATTAGGACTTCCTGTAGAAACAAAAACTTTGTCAAAAGTAGTACATTTGCAAGAAGTATCAACTTTTGTAAATTTTGTGGTTTTAAAAATAAATGAATAAATGTACCTGACTGAAATTTGCTCATCCAACTTTTAATGTTGGAATATGAGATATACGAATAAAATACAAAATTATATTATACATAACTTATCTATATTTATAAAAAGATAAATAAATATTTTATATTATAATCATACAGATAAATAAATATTTTATATTATAATCATACATTTCATATTTCAATGTTCTGAGTTTGATGAGTAAATTTTAATTAAACATATTTAATATTCCTTTAAATCATAAAATGTTTTATATATGGTATTTAATACTATAAAATAAGAATAGATTTAGTGTAAAACATTCAAATTAGCTCATTAATATAAAAGGTAAATAAATATTTTATACTATAAAATATTAATACATGCATGGAATGTGTAAATATTGCAAATGTAAATAGATTGTTAGTCTTTTAGGCTATGCATAAGAATGTATGTTAGTGGGCGTTATTGAATATTATTACAGTTTGTTATATTACATATAATTGGAAATTTTATTATTACAACATATAATATTACATATGATTTCAAATTATTTACAAGAATTTATAACATTAAATACAACAGAAATTTTTATTACTACGAGTTGTAAAATTATACACAATCGAAATTATATTCTTACAAAATATAATATTACATGCAATTTAAAATTTTATTGATGGCATATTAGATTTTTGTAATCATATGACATTTATCCACGTTTAAATTAATTTCATCACAAAACTAAAGTTCCAATTATTTTATTATCAAGTAATGGCACATTAAAGTAACACACAAATTCTGTTGATAAATACACATTCAGAATAGAATGCATACAATAACCATTTCTTGAACTAATTTTATAATTTCAAGACCTCAGACTCACATATATACATATATATAAAGGAGCTTTTTCATTATATTTTTCTTTTTTTATTATTTAAATTCAAAAACAGAAGTATTTGTTCTATCCTTATTTGATTAGAAATTATATTCATTTTTGTTTTCATGTTTTGTCTATTAGATTTAGAGAGTGTTTAGCTAAACTTATTTAAAAGGTTTTATAAACTTTTACATCCTATAAGATTTTTTTTTAGAACTTACAAGGTAGTAAATATTTTTTTAAAAAAAAAAATTAAAGTGTTTGGATAAAATAAGATTTTGAAATTTATAAGATATTAATAATGGCAATTTTATAATTAACATGGTTAAAATTAAAGAAACTTGTCAATATTTTAAAAATAAGTTAGAAACGTCTTACTTCTTTCAAAAGAATTTATAAGTTCCTAAAATCTTATTTTAGAATTTTATATGAGCTATTTTTTAAAAAAAAAATTACTAAACATCTTATAAGCTCATCTAACATCCTCTCAAAGGAAATATATATGAGAAACCACTCATTGTAATGTGTGGTTGATGAATTTTTAACGAAGAGGGTGTTTGACTAAGTTTATTTAAAAATAACTTGTAAACTCCTAAATTTTGTAAGATATATTAAGAACTTATAAGATGTTAGATCTTATCAGCAAAATAAGTTGTTAAAATATTTGAACAAAATAAGACCTTAAAGTTTATACGATATTAATAACGACAATTTTATAATTAAAATGATTAAAAATAAATAAATTTGTTAAGATCTTAAAAACAAGTAGGAGTCTTTTTACTGTTTTTTAAAAGAACTTATAAGATGTTAACATCTTATTTTAAAATCTTATAAACTCATTTTTTTAAAAAATTACTAAATATTTTTATCATATTATAAAATTTTAAACATCTTATAAAATATTTTGAAAAGCTTATAAAGTTACGCAAACACCCTCTAAAATAAAAGTCAAACATGAACTTCCATGACCTCCAGATAAGATAAATATTGAAGACTATACTTATATATTTTCTTTGTGTTGTCCTTGTCTAATGCTCGCGACATTTCAAAATCATAGGGTTAGTGTAGTTGACTAGTTGGTAATTATAAACAACTTATTTATCCTTTTTAATATACTTAATTAACAATACAAAATGTAACAAATATTAAATTCTAAACTTAAATAGTAGCATTAATTATTAAATTAAAATTAAAATGATAAATTAGTTTAAACCAACAGTTTAACGTTATAATTAATGTAGCAGAAAGCTGGAGTATTGCTCTTAGAATATATAGAGATTTGTAACTGTATGTGATTAAAACTAGTAAAATCTCTACTACATCAGTTTTCTAACTGACATGTTTAAAAATTATAATTTTATATGTTACATTTAACTATTGTAAAGAGCACAAAAAGAATAAGTAATTATTAGGGTAGAAGAGAAATAAACTTTATGGATTATATATCAATCAGAGCTTTTTATTACTTATTAGCTTTACTAACGAGCGTTTCAAATGAATATACATAAAAAGAAAATTATGTTAATTTTAAATAATTAAAAAATTATATTCAAACAATAGATATAAAAATAGAAATATTCAATAAATCCCTATAATATATTATAGGATAATAAGAGAAAATTTTGGAAAAAAACAATAAATCATGAAAAGAAATAATAAAGCAAAAAAAACCAAGTAAATAATATTAAATGAGAAAATGTATTTGTTGACAACTTTTACGAATTGATTAGAGGAGATTGAAAATAAAAGAATGCAACAATATATTCGCATAAGCTTGCTAATGCTATATTAGAAGGTCATTAAATTAATTTTATTTATTGACATATTTCAATTATTTAAAAAATTAAAAAATTTACAAATAATGATAAGAAACTAGTGAAATTATATTAACAATTAAAAAAATTATGAAATTTAAAAATTCAAAATTTAGCCTAAGTTGCACATATGTGGCCAAAATCCTCCTTTCTATATACAATTGAATAAATGTATGTGTAGATGACTTTAAACAATGTATTTAAATATCATTAATTTAATTATTTAATATATTTGATGATTCGTAAAACTAAGATGTTTACCTACCATAATAATATTTAACAACTGAAAAATTACTCCAAATAATTTAAAAAATGAAATTTTATAAATTTAAAATTTTATCAAAATTGCACCATTATAATAAAAAAAACTCTTCCTAATGTAAAATAGTAGAAATTGTTGGCTTAATAAATACAATCATGTGGGATGTCATACAGGCAGAGGCAAAATGGTTTAGAGCATTTATTGTTTGATTTTCCTTCCATCTATCGCTACTAATTTTGCTAGTATAGTTTTCCATTTTTCTATTGGGAAAAAAATAAAAGAAACATATTTTTCTATATCGGCATTAGGGCTAATCTGTATAATTAATTTGAAAGAACCTGACACTGTTTTTGATATGGGATAACCCAGTAAGCCCAACAGGCCCAATATTAGATGAGATAGCCTAGGAGGCCCAATGGTAAGTTTGTTTGGTCGACTCGTATCAACCTCAGGACCACTCTAGAAGTTCGAATATTCGAGTCTGGTCAACATGTATCAACCTCAAGACCCACTCCGGCGTTGACTCGGATCCTTGCTGTGTTTATTAGTCTGACAGGCTACATGCTTTCGCATTAATGACGTGTGACAGCTGGTACAGCCACTGCCACTAACTCTGACAACTCTGCCAACCTTACCAACAACTTTGGCAGAGACACAATTCCACTGGCACTGTTTATCCGGAAAAATAGGAGATTTAGTCACCGGAATAGTACCGGGACTGGACATGGAATGACCACCAACCATTTGGCAAAGACAAAAGTCAGTACACCTGATAAGGGTACTAGGGTCAAATCACGCCTATAGAAGACTATAAATACTTCAAGCTCAACTACGCTCAAGGTAATGCCCAATACATTATAAGCCTTACATTCTCTATATTCTGTTCGATTTCTTTATCTCGACTAGAACTAACTTGAGCATCAGAGTGTCTTAGCCGGGGGCACCTTGGCTAGTTTAACGTGTGTTGTGATTACAGATATCAAGCTCCAAGTTATACACAACCTTGAGTACTCGACCTCTTTGGTTGATTTGCCAGTAGCACAACTCCCATTTTCTCTATACGCAGCTTTCAGTAGCGTCATTTGACGCTGTTTGTGGGAAGCCATTGAGATTACAACAATAAAAATGGTAAACACAAGTAGAGTAGTATCCAAAAGGGAAGAGAACCGGAGGTCCACTTCTCCACCTCTTCCTAACCCCCAGCAAGAAACAAATGCTCCGAGCATTAGCACCCCCCAGGAGCAAGTAGTGACGCTCACCATGCCCCAATTGATGCAGCTAATAAGTGAGCAGATTTCCACTTAAATATCAGCTCAGTTATTTGCCGCCCTGAATAGGCACACTACAATGCCTACACTTGCCACCAATGCAACTTTGCAGCCACCCCCACCGAAAAATAGGTCCTCAAAGAACAACTGCTCCTACCGAGAAGCCAAGTAGTCACCCGCTAGGTGCGAAGTCAGTCCTAGACGCCTACAGGAAGAAAAGAGACATCCAAAAGTGCGGGAAGAGGTGGCAGACTCGGTAGATCGCGCCAGACCTAATTGAGCCATACAGCGCGATAAGGTCGAATGCACTAGGCGTGACTACCTCAAAGAGAGAGGAAAATCTGTAGATTTTGCGCATTGGCCCATTCGAGCCCCGCAGCGCTATAAGGCCGAGCATCTTAGATCGGGTCTTGATTGAAACACCACCCAGGCAGATTGGGACAAGTGAGAAGAAGTATCCCATCAAGTCTAGCAGTTGAACAGACGTCTCAACAAGATTTCGAGAAGAAATACCGACAGAGCACCAAACTTCGATCAAAGGAGGAAAGAGGTGACCATAAATAAAAAGAGCGAGGTTAATCTTCGATCAAATGCTTTCATGACTATACGCTGTTAAACATCCTGAGAAAGGAGGTCCTGTACGCCATCTAGCATGATAACCTCCTCAAAAAGCCCAGAAAGTTGATAGAGACTGAAGCCATGAAGAAATCAAAAAAATATTGGCACTTCCACAAACAGAAGGGGTATGACATCGATGAGTGCTTCAATCTCCAAGATGAGATCAAAAGGTTGATCAAGCAGGGCCATCTTAAAAAATAAATTGCTGTGGAAGCCTAGATTGAGGGGGGCAAAATCGATCGGATTCCACATAGAGAAAGGTCAGTTAGCCTTAGGAGAGAAGATAAAGGAAAGAAGCCCGCCCACCCATCAGATGGGTGATTGACATGATTGCGGGAGGTCCCACTGGGGGAGACTCTAAGTCTGCTCAGAGGCAAACACAGAGGAGGCTCTAGTCCAATAAAGTTTCGCCTGTGGAGACAACTTTTCACCTCACAACAAGCGCAGAACCCATTTCATTCATTGATGCCGACCTGGCCCATCTCGAGGGCAGAAATGTTGATCACAAGATAGATTGCCCAATGGTCATTTCTGTAGAGATTGCCAACTTTTAATAGCACAAGGTTTTAATCAACAACGGTAGCTCAGTGAATGTCATTTTCTTATTTATACTAAAAAGGATGAACATGGGCAAGTTGAAATTTCAGCTTGTGCGCACGCCGCTGGTTAGATTCGGGGGGGGTCAAAGATCATACTGGAGAGGTCGGTCGATTTGTCCACATCTTTTAGGGAGGCTCTTCGAAGGAGAATATTAATGTTGAATTACCTTGTGGTCGACGCCCTATTTGCCTATAATGTCATCATTGGTCGACCCACCCTCAATGACTTCCATGCCATTGTGTCCACCTATCATTTGAAAGTCAAGTTTCCAACTCCAACTGACATGGGTGAGCTTTTGTGTAATCTGAAGGAGATGTGGAGATGTTATAACATCTTGATTGAGCCAACTGAGCAGAAAACTCAACTTTAGCTGAAGACTTCGGGGGATGCCTCTATAATGAAACCCAAAGAGTCTTATGTTGGTAAGAAACAGAAGCTGGAGGATACTAGAGTGGAGCCTGTCGAGGAATTCAAGACTATCGAGCTTGAAGAAGGTAACCTCGAAAAGATAACCCGTATTGGAACAAACTTAGGTCCCCACTTGGAGTGTCTCATGATCGATTTCTTGAGGAGAAATGTCGATATTTTTATGTGGAAAGCATCAAACCTACAGGGGATCGACCCCAATATCATTGTGCACCGTCTCAATACTGACCCCTCATACAAGCCGGTCAGATAAAAGATAAGGACGTTCAATTCTGAGAGGACACAGATCATCGAAGAGGAGGTTAGAAAGCTCTTAGATGCTGGGTATATTGTAGAGATTCAGTATCTCTCTTGGCTTTGTAATGTTGTTTTAGTCCTAAAAACTGAGGGACAGTGGCGGATGTGTAATGATTTTACTAATTTGAATAAAGTATGCCCTAAAGATCCTTACCCCCTGCCTCAAATAGATTTACTAGTCAATTCAACTGCTGGGTGTGAATTGTTGAGTATGATGGATGCATTTCAAGGCTATCATCAGATATTCATGGCACCCGAGGATAGGGATAAAATATCTTTTGTTGTTCCTAATGGTTTATATTACTTTCTTGTCATGTCGTTCAGTTTAAAAAATGCCATGGCAACTTATCAGCGATTAGTCAACTTCATGTTCAAAGATGAGATTGAAATATCAATAGAAGTTTACATTGATGACATGATAGTCAAGACAGAAAAAGCCTAAGTCCACTTGCTCGACCTCAGTCATATTTTTGAAATATTGAGGGTGTTTAGATTGAAGCTAAACTTGAATAAATGTACGTTTGGGATTCGAGGAGGATAATTCTTGAGCTATATGGTCAGCTAAAGAGGCATTGAGGTCAATCCACAAAAAATTCAAGCAGTCTTAGATGTCACCCCTCCGAGAACGGTTCGAAAAGTTCAGAGACTGGTTGGGAGAATCGTGGCTTTGGGAATGTTCATTGTGAGGTTGGCTAACAAACGCCTCCCATTTTTCAAAATTCTTAAAAATGCCAAAAAGATGAGTTTTTGATGGATGAAACAGTGTGATCAGGCGCTGATCGAGTTGAAATAGTATCTGGCCTCACTCTCGATGTTGGCAAAATTCGAGTTGGGAGAAGTACTTCAGATATACTTAGCAGTCT
>JACGDI010005293.1:1011905-1053194 GCA_014898725.1 Jacaranda copaia
TATGATTTTGCAATCAAACTAGATTATATAGTCACAAATAATGAGGCTGAGTATAAGGCCTTGTTAGCAGGAATGAGAATAGCGCTTGAGCATGGGGTCGAATACTTGGTCGTAATTATGGACTCCCAGTTAGTGGCAGAGTAGGTCGGAGGAAATTTCAAAGCTAAAGAACAGTCGATGACTCGGTACCTAGTCGAGGTAAAGAGGTTGCAGCAATCATTCAAAAAATTTACTCTCAGCTAGGTCTCTCGATCTGAGAACGAATGGGCATATGCCCTTTTCAAGTTTGCCAGCTTAATTAGAGGAACAATAGACAAGAAAATAACATTTTTGGTCTTGGACCAGCCATCAATCGTACTCTCTGATGAAAATCTTATAACAGCCATTGACGAGACATCTGTTTCTTGGCAAACTCCAATAAAACTATATCTCAGCTAAGGCATTATCCCTGATGACAAGAATGAGGCTCGGTGCCTTTGAGGTCAAGCCTCCAAATTCACCCTCAATGAGCATGGTCAATTATACAAAAGATCCTTCACCGAACCCCCCTTGAGTTGCTTGGATCAAGATCAAGCGTTGGAAGTGTTGCAGGATGTTCATGCAGGCATGTGTGGCAACCATTCTGGAGGGAGGTCCCTTGCCCATAAAATAATCAGGTATGGATACTTCTGGCCAACATTGTTGAATGATTTGGTGGATTTCGCACTCAAGTGTGCGTCATGCCAAGTTCATTCTAACCTGCTGCTCCAGCCAGCCGCGCCGATGGTTAATGTTCAAATTTTCTGGCTATTTGATCAATAGGGAATTGATATAGTGGGCTCTTTATCGAGATCAATAGGGCAACGGAAGTTTATAATCATAGCGGTTGAATATTTCACTAAGTGGGTTGAAGCCGAGGCTGTCCCTAAGATAATCGATGTGGCCATAAAATGTTTTATATAGAAGAATATTATTTGCCATTTTGGGCTTCCCAAGGTACTTATTTTAGATAACGACACTTAATTTCAGAGTAAGAGTACACGAGGTTGCTGAAGACTTTGGGGATCGAACAACATTTCATATCGGTGGGCAATCTTTAGTCGAATGGACAGATCGAGGTAACCAACTGGACTGTCTTTGATTAATTAAAGGCCAAAATTCAGGACACTGGGGTAAACTGGGTAGATGACCTGCCAGGCGTGCTGTGGACTTACAGGATAACTCCTTGAACAGCCATCGGTCACACCTCTTACAGCCTAGTGTATAGATCAGAAGCAGTCGTACCTTCAGAATTGATCCAACATACTACTCGGGTCATCCACTACTACCCACTAAGAAACATGTCGGAGAGAAAGCTTAATCTCAAGACTATCGATGAGCATCGATAGGAGGCTTACAACACTATGCAGCATTATAGAGCGAAGATGACCTAAAACTACAATAAAAGGATCACAGAGCATCGTTTCAACGTTGGGGATCTTGTCCTAAAAAAGGTGGAGGTGTCTAAGAACATGGGCAAGCTCGAACTAAAATAGAAAGGGCCATACTTCGTTATCAAAGTAACAAAGCACAATGCTTCAGGCTGGCCAACATGCAAGGAGAGGAACTTCTCCGCCCGTGGAGTGCCATCAATCTCAGAAAGTTTTTTGTTTAAAATTGTATGGCGCTTATCCTTGTGACCTATTTGCTTAAATAAAATTGCAATTTTATTAGCTTAATTGTTATCTTTAATAATTTTAGTTGACCTCGTAGTCAACAACTAAGCAGTCCCCTGCTGCCATCCAAACAGCTCCTAACCGTCTAAGATTCTAGTCGATGATTAAGCAACCCCTTGCTGCCACCCAAACAGCTCCTAGTTGTCCAAGATTCTAGTCGAACCCACAATTGACGACTAAGCAGCCCCTTGTTGCCATTTAAACGGATCCTAGCCGTCCAAGATTTTAGTCAACCCCGCAGTTGATGACTAAGCAGCCCCTTGCTACCACCTAAATAGCTCCTAGCCATCCAAGTTTCTAATTGACCTCATAGTCGACAACTAAGCAGCCCTTTTCTACCATAAACGGCTCATAGCCGTCTAAGTTCCAAGTCGACGACTAAGCAGCCCTTCACTGCTTCTACTCGACCATCTGCTTTTGTCGACCACGTACTTAGTAAGGGATACACCTCTCTTTTTGAGGGGCAATTAACTCTAAAGGTTGAGCAGATAGTTAACAGACAATATGAAGTAATCGACGACACAGTCGTGCAACATTATTACTACGCAATAGGTAACCAAATATTTTTCACATTATCACAACAAAAATTAAAGGCTATGCATGCCGCTATAGGAAGAGAATGAAAGAAAAGATATGTTTTTATTGATAATACTCTAGCAGGGTACATACAAAAAAAAAAAAGCTAGTTCGACTCGACTTCAGTGTTGGCCTGGCTCTTCTTGACCACCTTCAGCCCAATATGAGTCTGGCTCAGGCGCCGCACATGTGAGTGGAGAGACTGTCGGAGGAGGTTCCGAAGGTCTCGGGAGATCACCCATAAAGTTAGTCGATCGCGGCATGTACTGCGCCAGGTTGACCTCTTCATCCTTTAGTTGGGCTACGAGATCCTCTGCGAACACGAACTCTGAGCATATTTGCTCTAATTGGGCATCGACCTTGGCCTTCTTCTTTTGCTCCTCAGACAACGGCGCGTCAGGTGTGACAGTAGTAGGTCCATCCTCTGGAGCCCGCTCAGCGCTGCCTTTCTCTGGCTCGGGGAAAGGCTCTAGCTTATCGTTGAGCAGGAGGCTCATCCGGCTTCTATCCTCAGCACGGAAGCAATAACACATGTGCTCCAGTAGCTTAATAGCCCGGTGATATGCTTCATGGGCATTGTCCAAGGCTGCAACCACGCTGGCATCTTGGAAGGTGGTGCTCACCATAAACTGCTCAACAGCCTCGTGCCGCATTGTGGGCAGATGTCGGAGAAATGCCTCTTTAGCTTGACTGGTCGCCTCTGCATGACCTTTGGCTCGACTAGAATTGAAGCTCACCTAAAGGTCGAGATGAGCTTTCTTGATTATGTTATCCATGAGGCTCTGGTCCTTGACGGCCTGGACCAACTGCTGATCCTTAGCATCGAGCTGCTGTTGGAGGTCGGCTACCCTTTTATTTAGCTGCTTGACCTAGATCTGGGAGGATTCAAGCTGCACCTTAAGCATTTCCATCTCTCCTCCAGCCTTCAACTTTTCCTTGGCAGCCAGTGCCATCTCAGATCGCCAAAACATGTTGTAGCCCAGCTGCCCTATCTGAAATACAGCAGTGTCATTCTCAAACCAATATGAGCATAACAGAAAAGATATAGTTGAGCTTATCGATCTTGTACTTACCATGTTGCAGTAATAGAACATTGCCTTCATCGTCTTGAGCTAACTCAGGTTCATTAGCTTCCACTGGTCGTTCACAAAAGGTCCTGAGGTCATCTACTTCAGGGCGTTAGTGGCAGTCGGCCCTCCCTTAAGGATAGAGGTCAAGTCAGTTAGCTCCTGGTCTCGATTAGTGATGAATCGCAAAGGAGACAGTCGAGGAAGTCAGAACATCGGGCCATCACCAGGTTTTCCAAAAAGGTCCCAACCTATCACCGCCTTTTGTTTCCCTTTACTCCTGGTAGCCTTCTTCAGAGCTGAACCTCTCTGTTCGACTAGTTGTCTCTTGCCCAAACCCACAGGGCTGCTCTGCTTGGGCTCCTCCTGACAAGCAGATTGTGTCTCAAGAGCCACTTTGATTTGTGGTGGAGACGGTGCAAACGTTGACCTCGCTGAGCCTACTTACTCAACAGCACCTCCTCATTGAGCAGCAGCAACAGCTTGTCGACACGCCTTAACCTTCAAAGCCTAGACCTGGGATTCATTACGACTGCAGACCATTATGTCATTGTAATTTGCATAGGCAAACAATTTAAAGAAATATTAGATTTGAGCAGAAAGATAGCATGCAATGGAAACAGTCGATGGAAAGTTTCTATGTTGATCGCCTGCAGGCAGGTCGAGTTGGGTAGGTGATAGGCCAGCCAGAACCAAACACCTTTCTTAGGTCAAAACTAAGGCCTCCATTTGCCTAAACTCGATCAGATTTCGGATGAAAGTGTTAGGCTAACTAAGTATTTGATTCCCGAGCATCTCCATAGGTCCTCTCCACCAACCCCTCAGAATAGCAAGCACCCCTTGTCCTCGAATATAAAAATAGTATTTTTTTCACTCTTGCCCGTAAGAAAAGATGGGGGATATCAAAAATTTTCATCGAGGTCGAGTAGTCGAGTAATAGAAATCAAACTCTTCGCTATTACCCGACTTCAGGGATATGGAAAGTTGGAATAAATTGGAGAAATTGGCAAAAGTGGCAGGCTGGTCGTATAAGTGCATTAGCATAGCAAAACTGTACAGTGTAGCAAAAAAATTAGGGAGTAATTGGGTGATGCAGACCCCTAGTCCTAGAAGGAGGTCGACTATGAGTTGGGCAAGTAGGAACCTGAGGCCACATTTCAACCCCTCCTCAAATACAGTTATGAATTCCTGGGGAGGTTGATGCATTCTATCCCGGGTCCTCGGCGCTACTAGCTTATATTCATCAGGGATATGATACGTTGCTCTAATACGGACTAAATCTGCAGTGGTTATCTTGGAGGCTATTTCAGTGTAACGGTTAAGGGTAAATAATTGACCCCGACTTGCAGGCATATCAGTAGGACCAACCTCTCTCTCTGATATTACCCTAACATCGGTCGAACTACTGCTACCACTCAAGCTAGAGCTTTCGCTCATGGACGAACTGGACTCACTCCCACGAAACAACTCAGATGTGTTCTCAGCCTTAGTCTCCCCCCCACGGGCCACATTCTCTAACCTAGTGCTATCAAAATCGAGGCTAGTAGACATGCTTTTACAAAGGCTAGCAGACATGCTTCTACAAAGATTTTTTACAGCGAAAATCTCATAAAGGCAAAGCGCAGAACTTGAAGGGCTTCAAAGATGGCAATTTGACTAGAAATTCAGACAGCAAAAGTGTAAATGGAGTTGGTTATCCCTCTATTTATAGGTATTCATGCGCGGGAATCCGTGTAACTTTATGATGATAGCCTACCCCAGTCGCTTCATATTCTGTGCACTAATAGCTGCATTAAATGTAAAGAAACTGCCTCAAACCTTAGTTGGAAGTTTAAAAACCCAGGTCGAGAATTCAAAAATCTTGATCGAGCATAATACCCGCTATGGTTGAATGTAAACTTCTTGCTCCTTTTCATCGGTAAGCTCAATCAGGACCATGAGTTGGGGGGATTCATGATATGTGATAACCTAGTAGGCCCAACAGGCCCAACAATAATGAGACAACCTAGGAGGCCCAACGGTAAGTCTGTTTGGTCGATCGATATCAACCTCACTTGTTAGGATTTGTGGTCAACCTGTATCGACCTTAGGACCACTCCAAAAGTTTGAATATTCGAGTCTGGTCGACATGTATCGACCTCAAGACCTACTCCAGCATTGACTTGGATCCCTGCCGTGTTTATTAGTCTGACAGGCTACATGCTTCCGCATTAATGACGCGTGACAACTGGTATAGCCGCTACCATCAACTCTGACAACTCTGCCAACAACTTTGGCAGAGATGCGCCTCCACTGGCACTGTTTATCCAAAAAAATTAGAGATTTAGCCACCTGAAACAATACTGAGATCTAGATATGGAATAACCATCAACCCCCTAAGAAAGATAAAAGTCAATACACCTGATAAGGGTACTAGGGTTAAATCACACCAATAGAAGGCTATAAATACTTTAGGCTCAATTACGCTCAAGGTAATGCCTAATACACTATAAGCCTTACATTCTCTGTATTCTGTTTGATCTCTTTATCTCGACCAGAACTAACTTGAGCGTCGGAGTGCCTTAGTTAGGGCACCTCGGCTAATTTAACGTATGTTGTGGTTGCAGATCTCAAGCCCCAAGTTATACACAACCTAGAGTACTCAACCTCCCTGGTCGATTTACCCATAGCAGAACTTCCATTTTTCTCTATACGCAGTTTTCAGCAGCATCAGTTTTCTATTACAGTGATGCTAACTTTTTTTTATTAGCATAAATTTTGTGATTCCCACAATAAATTATTTAAAACTATTTTAATTTTTAGAAACCTAAAATTTTGAGATTTATTCCATATGTTTTAAGAAAATATTATTTAATCCCTTGCAGAGGTGGGACTTGGAATGGTGGTCTTGTATTATGTTTGAAGTTTAGATTTTAATAAGAAAGCCAATAAAAATAAAGTTATAGTATATATAAAATGTCATCATTTACAATGAGGAAAATATTTTCCTTCATATTTTCTTTGTTATAATTCACGAACCAATCATAATATTACTTAAAAAGTGCCAAAAAATTCTCTTTACGTGAATTTAAAAATAAAAACATATTGTCTTATATTCTTGAATAATAACCAAAGCTATAATTTTGTAAGATTGAAAAATTATGTTGTAAAGCTATAAACATTCAGTTCCACATTATGGATACTATAACTATGATTGAAGAAGTGGATAATAGTACCTTTTTATCCTACAAATTTTATAACAAAAGATTTGGTTTAGCATACAAATATTAAAACATTAACCAATTATCATATTAAAAAAATAATACACAAATATTTATATATATGCTTACAAATGCTCTAATTAATTGATATTTAATTTTTGCCATTAATATCATCTTAACACATGAATGTCGCCAAATGCTCTAATTGATACATGCATTTTGGCATAAATATTAAATTGGTGTACATCAATTAACTCCATCCAATTTTCCCTCTAAAATTGATAAATTTTAAGAAAAATGTATTTCTTTAATATATATATATATATATATATATTTGTATTAAAAAAAACCATCATAGTATTTTTAAATTTAGAATACCTATTCTATCAACATTTCACTCTAAAAATCCCAACAACTAAATTTCTAATTAAATTACCCTTGGAATGGCCATATTAAACCCAAAAACAACATAGAATGATTTGAACACCATCTCCAAAGATGCTTAACCCTGTGATGAATATACTAGCACAGCCACTTGGACAAAGCACCTACTCTATCAAGTCATTCAAATATGGTTAGTGATTCATTATGCTTATCACGCTATGTGAATTGCTAGTCCTCAAAGCCAATGTCATGCACTCCCATCTCGCTCAATGCATTACAAAGGTCTCATAATCTCCAATTAGGCACAAGATTTCCACCTTTTTTCTCATCATTATGAAGAATTTCATTAAAATCATCAACACACAACCATGACTTTTGCTTATTGGGTACTGAGGCAACTCAATGACTCCCATGAGCACTTATAATGTAGCTAGTATCACTAGTTCATCATAGAAATCTATAAATTTTAACTCATCATCTATCCCACCTTTATTAATCAAAACATCTATATGTGATTGAGAGAAACTTTGTAGTAATACTGTAATATTCTTTTTCTAAATAGGCTAAAATTATCACGAATATGCTCCATTCTTCTTAAAAATAATTTTGTTTATGCAAGAAACATAAAATGTGGCTTATATGCTCCAACGAACTCTTCGAGCTCACGTACTAACCAAGGATGCCCTAATCCTTGGGAGTTCCAAGATAGGCAAATCATGGCAGCTAGTAGAGATTGTTACGATAAAGCATCCATATCCTATGAATGAAGGCTTGTATTCTAACATTTAGGTTGATGAGGATTAAAAACATGAGATATTTCAATTCCTTGACTGTGGCCTCCACAAATACTAATATTTGTCGGCCATCCAATTATCCTGCACCCTAACCTCATTTAGTACACTTTCAAAATGTGGCCTTGGTTTTTGAAACTACTAAAGAAATCTCTACTAGAGTCTCTATGGGTTATGGAATAGGCTGTGAATGCGACACATTACATTTTAGGTGCTTACAAACAACATCAAACAAGTTATATATATGCCGTGGAAACACCTCTGCCATATTCTCACTCTCTATATATTGGCCAGCCTCGAAAGTATCCCTTGTAGGACTACTGAATGCGCACTTGATATATAAGTTCCCAAATGAGAGTCCAGGACAAAAGATTGACTCTGGTTGCTCTATGCCATTCAAACTACTATCTATCTATTATGACTTGTGATGAAATAAAGCTATCATTTAATTTGGTGTTGAATCCTCATTTTTAAACAGATGCAAACAACCATCTATCTATCCTAACTCTAGCTGCAAGCCTTTTGACCTTAGTCTGACCAACCACAAAAGGAGCAACATTTATATTCGTGATTGTATCTACTTGTTCATTAACACCATGAGTAAGCTTGTAAAATATCAAAAAATAGCTCCACCCCTAGTTAATAACTAATGTCTGATAATGCCATGTAAAATCAGTCATTTGGACCTTAAGTCCACCAATTGTATTTGGCTTCACGCTAAAAAATAAGAATTAGGAAGACTAGAACATAGAGGAGCAACCCGTAGCTATGCCCCAACTTGAAAATCTTTCTTAGGATCAAAGTCAGACTAATATTGTTGTTCACATTCTCGCACAATATGGCCTAAAGCACCACACAAATAGCTAAAATTAGGTAGATGTTCAAGGTATGCTTGCAGTGATAGTGGAAGATAAGGGAAAAATTATAAAATTAGTCCCTTATGTTTACCCACCTATTAAGTTAAGTTGGTCCACTAATATATTCAATTTGCAAATAACATCATGTATATCTTAATTTTCAGCACATTGAGAGCAAAATTCCAAAGTTTTAGTCCATTTGGCTGGATGCCAATCATAAATTGGCCGGACAATTGTATCCCTCCATCACATGATCTTCAATTTGGGAATTTGCCCTTATTTGCCACGTTGCCATGCCAGCTAGTCATCTCGGCTCCACATCAATGGTTCATGTGTAATGCTTCCACCACATCATCATCCTACATGGAATTGAATTGGAGAGCTTCAGAATGTGAGCTAGTTAGACAACCACCACACGACATTAACCTTCAAACATATTGAGCTATTTTATTTTATATGACATCTAAAACTTCAAAATATATCTGTAGATTAAAAAAATATAACATTTGAAACTCTCTCTCTCTCTCTCTCTCTCTCTCTCTCTCTCTCTCTATCTCTCTATCTATCTATCTAGGTCTCTCTATTCTATTTTTAATTTTTTTTCAAGAATATTTTGAATTATATTTAATCAATAAAAACTAAAATAAATGAAAATTAATTTTTTAATTTTTAACAATATTTTGTAATTCATTTGAAATGAATTAATGCACAATAAATTTTTACTTTTTAAATTTTAAAATTTTTTCATATTAACTAAACTAATTAATTTTTAATAAAATTTTGAAATCTTTTTGTTGGTAATAAAAACCAAATTAACCAAAATTATGTTTGTAATAATTAACAAAAATTAAATTTACAATTTTAATAAAAATAAAAACTAAAGTAATGATTTTTTTTAATCTTTGGCTTAATCAATTTGTAATTATTCCATTTAATTTAGATTTGATAAAATTATATTAATAAAAATCATCATAAACATTTTACAATAATTTATTAAAATTTTTCTTTTACGAAAATAAAATTTTTTTCCATTCAGACAGATATATTTTTTCATCTACAAAGCATATTCTTAATAGAAATTTCTTTCATATACAAATATATTTTGTAGTTTCATACATCTATACTATTAATAAAGCTTCTACACTTTTTCTAGTATATTTTAGTGTGATGTACCTAACATAACCTCACTTCTTTTCTTTAATCATCATAACTACAACTTATGTAGTAACTACTATTTACAATCCGCATATTCTATACTTATAATTATCATCTTATCATAATTTTTTATCAATACCCTAAAAAACTAAATAAATATCAAATATTACTTAAAAAATTAATGTTATATTAAAAAAATCATTTTAGTTATCATATATATTCTATACAAGTTTTAGCACATGGATCAAATGTGCCAAGTTACCGAGTTACTAATATAAATAAAATAGCTTCTAACATGTATAGGTTGTTGTTGTGCAGTGATTGCCATACTAGTTTTTCATGTTGGAGGTCCTTAGTTCGAATTTGAGTAATAACAATTTTTTAAGAAGTTCTTCATCTATTCCTTTAGTTTAATTGGGGTGGTGATGTGGAGGAGCCATTATGCATGGACTGTGGATGTGGAGCTAAGGAAATATTGATTAAAGCAATCATTTAAGTTGTTTCCATGTATTTGATGAGTTATTTTAAGCTTTCTAATAACTTGATTGAAGAAATTAATTCCATTTTTACAAAATTCTAGTGGGCTTGGGATAATAGTAAAATTCATCAGATTAAATGGTTTACTTAGGTAGGAGTAAGAAGGAAGGGGACTTGGCTTAGGGCATTCAAATTTGCTTTGTTGGCAAAATAGGTACGGTGACTGATTACGTATCCGGATATTTGAACAAATTGTTAAAGCTAGATATTTTCCTCATTTCACTATTTTTGATGCTTCACGAGGAAGTTCTTTCTCTTTGACATGGAAAAATATTTGTGGGATGCAAAGAATATTGTATTAGAAAGTATGAGGTTTTAGGTTGGAAATAGAGAACACATCAGAATTTGGCATGATCCTTGGGTCCTTAAATCCACATCATTTCGCATATTTTCTTCGACATCCTGACTATCTCATGATGCTTTGGTTAGTGAGTTGATTCATGATGTGAAAAAAGGATGGAATGAGATTTTGGTTAAAGAGGCATTTGATGATGACGATGCAACTGCTATCCTTGCAATGCCTTTAGGAAGCACTAACAACTATGATGTTTGATTTTGGCAAAATGAGAAAAGTGTTATGTTTTCTGTTAGGAGTGCTTGGTACCTTGTCTTGGAAATGCCTAAAAGAAGTCACTAGATCATTTAGTTGGTTCAACAAAGAGATTACATTTTTATTTGGGCTCATCAACTCCCGCTTAAGGTTAGGCACTTTGTTTGGCATTTGTGTTGTAATGCTCTTCCCACTTGAGATAATCTAATAAGAAGATGATGTATATTGAAGGTTTGCATATGTTGTGTTGTGAATATATAGAATTTGCGTTGCATCTTTTCATGTCATGTCAATTTGCTAGATAAACACTTCTAAAAAAAGGGCATTTTGCGACAAAAAAATTCACCACAATTTGTGATGAAATTTGCGATGGAAATTCCATCACAAAATTTTTCATTGTAAAAAGAATAAAAAATTAAAAAAAATTTGCGACAGAAAAATCCATCGCAAATGCGAAGTTTTGCGACGAAATTTGATTCATTGCAAAACTGCTTCTTTTGCAATGAATTTTAATCTATCACAAAACTGCAACTTTTGAAATGAATTTTTTAGTCACAAAAGTCGACTTTTGTGATGGAAAAATCCATTGCAAAATTGGAAAATTAAAAAAATAAAATAAAATAGTTTGCGACAGAAAACTCCATCGCAAACTGTTAAGGTTAAGTAAAATGCTCTAATTTCCACTTTCCTTAGCCAGATAACTTCCTTTTCTCTCAAGTTTCTTCTACCCTTTTTCTTTTCCTTCTTCTTCTTGTTTTTGTTTCATCTTTTAAAATTATTTAAATGGTCGGTCAGTAGGCATTGTCACCGATCGACTGGCCAGTGTTGGTGCGGCTAGCAGCCTGCTGACTGCACCAACATGCTACTGTGCATCTAGCAGTCGTTGGTGTGGCCAGTGGGTTGCTAGCAGCAGTAGTTGTTGGCTGCCGGTTGGCCAGTGACTAGCGACTAGCGGTCGACTAGATTTGAAATTAATTTTTTTTTGAAAAATTAGTTTTAATTTTAAAAAAAATTCTAACGGTTGTTTGGGTTATTGTTTTAGGTTTGAAGAGTGTATACTTGTGCATTATTTTCATTGATTGAGGTAATTTTCTTAATTATGTTAAAATTTAATTATGTTTTAGTTATTTATATCCATTAGTTAAAATTTGATTTATGTTTTAGTTATCTCCATTATGTTTTAGGTAATTGTTATGTAATGTGAATTTAGGTAAAAACTCATTGTTGATGTATTATATCGATTATCAATGTCAAACATAGTTAAACTTTCAAGAATGGTAGCTTTAACTTGTCGATCGACAATTTTCATGCTACTCAATTATATTGGGCAGTGTTACCCAATTTGATTTATCCATAGTCAAATATGTACATAATGATGTTGTAAAATCATCAATGCATAATTCAATAATTTATAGTTTAATTACTTGAGTATTATTTTTAGGAGAATGTTAGTAAAAAATCATCAATGCATAATTCAATAATTTATAGTTTTACTTGAGTAATATATTTATGTGAATGGAAGGAAATGAACTCTATAGCATTTTTTTATGTTTTCTATATATAATTAGCACAATAACTAAATTTAAGATATTCCTTTCTTATTTATAAATTACGGGAACCTCTTTTAGGTCTAGTGTAAAGATAGATACACCTTCTCAAATTTAGATAATTATATCTAGATAGTGTATTATCATCTTACACATAACTCTACCCATTTGCTATATATTTTTATACCATAATTTTTTGAAGATGACAAGTTTTTAACCCCCTTAGGATTTTTTTCCCCTCAAATTTATGACAATATCATCTCAAATTAGTCCATACGTACGTGTACTTTACTTATTGCAATCTCTATGATTGTTTCTACATTTATGATGGTGATTTATTTAATATCATTTATCTATAATAA
The DNA here is from genome assembly GCA_014898725.1 of Jacaranda copaia. Classification (NCBI taxonomy): domain Eukaryota; kingdom Viridiplantae; phylum Streptophyta; class Magnoliopsida; order Lamiales; family Bignoniaceae; genus Jacaranda; species Jacaranda copaia. The sequence goes on from JACGDI010005293.1 coordinate 1,024,626, forward strand.
TTTACATAATTAATATTGTTATAGATGTCGAGTAATAGAAAGGGCAAAAATAAGGATATTCCATCTAACACAGGATCGGAGTCATATATCTCTCCACACACTTATCTAGATGTTGTGTCAGGTAGTTCTCCATTAGAAACATCACCTACTTCCTCATTTATCGCATCTACACCGGCATATGCAACTATTGGGAGTATAGATGTGACTCAGAGGATATTTATTTGGCCTGGAGGGAGAGAATAATATTTTTTAATCTTTTTATAGTAATTTATAATATTATGTGTACTATTAAATTATATTTTATCTTTTTAATATATGTTGTAAAAATATCTTTGTGAAACAAGTTCTCTGAGGAGTTTTATGTGCATAGGAAAAAAGTACTATTATTAAAAGGCACTTATGACAAGATTGGAGATCATGGAAAAAAATTCCAGATGGAGTTAGAACGATGTGGTTTGGGGAGTTTGCTGTAAGAGTTATTTTAAGTATAATATTTTTTTCCTTAATTAGATTTTAAAATAAAAGAGTTCTCTAAATATTTTAAATTCTTTTATGTGTCTCAAAAAAAATTTATTTGGTATGACCATGGGAGTGCATTGATTGGCAAAATATTTGAGCATCATAGCTTGAAAATGTTGAAAAATAAATTAAATCGAGCACGTCAATCCAAAAGAAGCCCATTTGGATAGGAGATGAAGTTTGGGATGAATTGCTTTAAGAATGGGGGCAATGATGGATTGCAAAAAATAAGTGCTCCCAATAAAGCGAATCGGCTATCAGACTGCTGTGATGTTGGATTTCCACTTCATTAGGGTGAATGTATCTCATACCTATCACACAAAGATAAAATGGTAATTTTTAGAAACGTATTAATATTTAATTCTAATTATAATTTATTCCTGATAAGTGTGTTTAGATGTAGCAGAAAGAACTTGGATACCCCCCTAGACTTACAAAATTATTTATGTATACACATTCTGCATTAAATGAAAGAGATGAACACATATGGGTCAATCAACGTGCACAAAATACTTATGTAAATAGTATGTTACATAAAAACAAAGAAAGTTTAAATATTATAAACTTTATGTTAGAAATTTTAAATGTCATATATATGATGATTTTTAATGTAGAAAGTTTAAATGTTTATATATGTTGATCATTTTATGTATTTCATGTATAGAATGCGTTCAATAGTCGACTAGAAGAGTTCTCTAGTCAAAGTTCAAATGATGGTGTTGATAGTTCTTCAGTGCCTAGGTCATCTCAACTTCAGGTGAAAGTTCTAATTTATTAATTTATATTTTATTTTATTTTCAAATTAAATTATTTGATTTTTATTAACTTGTGGTAATATTATTTATGCAGGTATGGAAAGATACAATAGGCGGATCGAGGAAGGGATGAATTTATGGACTTGAAAGTGAGGCTTCATTTCCCTCGGGTCACTTATCTGGAGGTCTTCCAACTAATCCACCCTATGAAAGTGAAGAAATTAAGGCATTGAAAGAAGAGGTGATAGCGTTGAAAGATCAAATCATAATGTATAAAGAAGAAAACGTGATATTTAGACAAAAATTCATAGATATGGAGGTGATGATGCGATAGATGTCCGTGTAGCAGAATATGCAAAATATGCATACCTTATCACCACTAGTCCATCCTCATACATCACCATTTTATCTGTCTATAAATCTCTCGTTCATGGCATTGAGCTCACATTTACCTCAGCCATAGGTATTTCCTGTACCATCCTTGTCTAGATCTCCTAATGACAGCCATGAAGAAGCATAGATGATGAGGATGATGATTGATTGACTTATATATGAATATTTAGTTATATATTATGTTAAGATGATTATTACACTTTGATAATTATATTTTAATACTTTTATATTGTTGAATTTATAAATATTTTGTTTATCTAATGTTATATTTGGATTTTATGGAAGATTTGTTATTTTATCATTTGATGGTTATAAACATCATCAAGTATGGTGATTTTGGATTTATGAATATACTATTATTGATTATAGATTTTTAATATTGAAAAAATGCTGCAAAATAAAAAAATAAAAAAAATTTGCAATGGAAAAATTCTTAAAAAAATGCGTTTTGCAACGAAAAAATCCATTGCAAAAACTATGAATTCGCGATGGAAAATTCTATTGCTAATTTGCATAAAACATTTCCGCCAATGATTTGTGATGGACATTTCTATCACAAAATCAGTCTCAAAAAATTCCATCACAAATTATTGCGACCAAAGATTTTGCGATGGATTTTTTGTCACAAAATGTTGTTTTTTTAGTAGTGAAAGATGAACTTTATCAAACATACCACATACATTTGTCATGGGGTTAATTACCTAAACCCCCTAGGTTTAGTCTGTTTACAACAAGGTCCACAGGTTTCAGGAAATTACAAATACCCCCTAGCAAAATGACCTTTACTTACCAGAATGCGCAAAATGCCCATGAAGTGGCAGTAAAGAAAAAAGGAAGACAATCATCTTTCTCATTCATTCATCTCTTTATCACTGGAAAAAATGAAGAAGAAGAAGAAGAAGAAGAAGAAGAAGAAGAAGAAGAAGAAAACTCCTAAAGTCTCCTAAAACCATTCAACCTATATTTTGAAAACCCCCCTCATTTCCAAACATGTCATTCTCAACTCTATTTTGGAAGGTGATAGATGACCATTGGAGTACCAAGCTTTGGAAAATTTCAAGAATACAAGGATTTTCAAGTTTATTAAAGGTATGATTTTTACTTCCAAAATGTGTTGTTTTTGTTAGATCTTGTTATTAGGTTACATATTTCAAAATACCATTTTTTTTATCATACTTTCCTTTTCCCCCCTTAGAAATGAACTTGAATTGTTATTTTAAATGTGTTTTAGTTTGAACATGTTGATAGATTTTAGTTTTTTTCATGAAAGGTGTGGTAAAATATCTATTACTTCGAGTGATTTGGCATATTTAGAATGTTGAATTGTTCTGTTTGTTATGAAAAATTAGATGTTATTATATTATAATGATCAAAAAACCAAAAGGCGAGAAATGTAACGTTTTACTGATTGTAATTATTTGTGTTTTTCTTCTTCTTCTTCTTCTTTTCTTGGTACTGATGGTGGAGAAGGTGTTGGAAAAGTTTTTAGTTAGACAATGGGGGAAGAAGTTGATGTAGCTTGTAAAAAGGCTAAGATTGATGAGAATGATAGTGTAATTTTTTGGGATAATTCTTAAATTTCAATTAAATGTCAAGATTGTATTAGTTCTTTATCTAAAATATGAGGGAGGTTTATGTAATAGATATATAAGTTAATGAGGTATGTGGACTTATTTAAAATTTTTTTACATGTTGCTTTGTATTTGGTTGTTGATGATAAGGGTCCTAGAGATCTTATTGGTGATGGAGCTTGTTGTTCGGGGTTTTGAAAGCTCCACAAGATGTGGTAGAGCCTGTTAGTAAGGCTTCACAAGTTGCAATAAAGCTTGTTGTTGAGACTACAAATGACGCATCTAATTTTGATGTTGGTAATCAAACTGATCATGATAATCATGATGTTGATGCCACTATCAAAGTAAATTTCAACACTCTTTTTCCTTTGTACATTTTCTCCTAAGTTTAATTTTCTTTTAGTGTAGACTTAGTAGCATTTCTCTATGTGTTCTAGATTATTGAGGAGATAATGAAAGACATTGTTGATGAGTGGGATAAATCAGAGGGGGAATGCCGAAGTTGATGATGCAACGAAGAGAAGTTAATTGCATTTCAAGGTTGTTATTTTGTAATATGGGGGAGTTGATTGTAATGAGTAATATATCTAGAGGGTTAGTTAGTAATTTGGGCACTGTTAAATATACAAATCATTGCATTCTCATATGTAATATGGGGGTGCATTTGTAATGTTTGAATAATTTTAATGATATTTCTATAATGATAACATAAAGAGTTGGAGGTTTATTATAGTATTATGTAAACAACAAGGGGTTTGTAGTATGTTTATGCAAGCATTGAGGAGTTTATTTTAGTTATGTTAAATATTTAAGTCCTTTAAATTATTGCTTGTGTGTGTGTGTGTGTGTGTGTGTGTGTGTGTGTTTGTGTTGTTATTGTTGTAATCTATTTTAGATTGTTGAAAATTTCTTAAATGAGGCTGCCGTTGGTATCTTTTTTAGGGATTGGGGTTTAAATTAAGATGCAAATAATATAATTGATGATCCACATAATGACAGTGAGATAGATGAAGGTTAGCTAGAGGAAAGTGAGTCAGAGGCGAGTGATTCAGAGTCAAGTGAGGGAGAGGAAAGTGAGGAAGATGAAAGTGAATCAGACTCAAATGAAAAAGAGCCAAGTGAATCAGATGAGGAGTTTGTTGTTGATGCTTTGGGGTTTGAGTTGTCTGACCACTAGTCAAATAACCATTGTGAGGTTCAAAACTTTTCAGATAAGGAGATTTTAGCTCTGCATCTGCTAAGGAACCTGTACACGTTTTTTTTGGCAGGGGGGGAGGGGGAAAATCTGGAGATGTTGCTTAAATATGTACTTGTTATTTCTTTTGTCAATATAAATTTATGAAAAACTCTGTGTTTTGGTTGGATTTTTATTGGTTATGGTTGGATGGTATGGCTATTTTGGTTGCCTTAAATGATTGTTTTTGTTGTCTTGGTGGATAGTTTAATTATATTTTGTAAGTATCTTGCATGATGAATCTATCAAACTCTAAATATTTGAAGGATTGAAATGTAAGGTTATTGCAGTACATTATTCTCTCTTTCTAACATGTTATGTAGTTTTATCTAAAGTTAATGGGGTTTTTACAATGTTCCAAATATTGTTTTTATAAAAGGGTTGTTATATTCAAATTATGTAATCTTTTGATTTTTCTAGGGGGTAAAAGTAATGTTACATTTTGCAATTTACCAAATAAAAAATTATATTTCAAAATGTAAAACCAAACATTAAAAAAATTAAAATTATTAGAAAGTTTTTCAAACTGCCAATTGCAATGGCTTATAAAAAATTAACAAATAAAACCTTATACCCTTAAAAATATTACAAATAGGTTTAAGGGTAAAAAATAACTGTAATAGTAACCAAAGGGCATTTTTGGATTTTTATGTAAAAGTTTTGATAACTTAGCATTTTTTTGGACAGAAGCTAATGGAATTTCAAAAAATGTAAGATGGAGCAAAACATTAGAGGATATTAATAATTTTGTCAAATCTTTAGGTTTTTGGGTAAATACCAATCTCAAGGAAGTTTGAATAATTAACCTTCTATTATTTTATTTTGACATCTTGATGGTCTCTATAATGGGGTTGTAAATGGTTAGGGTAAAATCCTACCCAAGCCCATACCCAAATAATATCCAAAAATAATATTCATTCTTTACCCTACTTAATTAGACCCATTACCCATTGGGTTCGTGTATTAGGCCAACTGTTTAAGCCCAACATTTTTTGGTCAGGTCCGGACCTAAACCCTTTTCTTTTTTTTTTAACACTAGAAAAACTAAATATTGGTTTGAATTTTTAAAGTTTAAAAAACTTCATATTGTGAAATTTCAATAATAGTATAGTTGAATTTCAAATTTTAACAAGAAAAACAAGAATAAAGAAAAATGCTCCTTCAAATGAACTAATTAGCAAGAACTTTCCATATTAACTTTAGGTTGTATGATGGCAGTGGGGCAAGTAAGCACCCCTTAGTCTCCAATTCCTTTAGTTGTGCTGCCGTAGACCACCACTCGTATGATACGAACCCCGGCAAATCACTGTCGCCGTCTCCCCTGATCCTATCTTTAGAAACATTGACACCTAAACTTTTTGCATTCAACACTGATGATTGAGATGAATCAGTTTTTGAATTTGATTTCTTCGCTACCCTTTCACTTTCACTTTCACTTATGGTGGGAGCATTGCTATTTGAATTGGAGTTGGGATTAGAATTAATATTACTATTACCCTTTGATTTCATGGTAGCTTTTCGAGCTTTCTTCTCCCTTTTTGCCTTCTGCCAAATCGCTTGAATAAAGCCAAAACAATGTGGAGACAAGAAAGAGAGGTTATAAAAATATTTGGTGGAGGTGTGTCGACGGATGGGTGATGAAGGTTGCGTTGACGATGTGTAGTGGTGGAGAATATAGAGATTGATGTGATTCGATGGGTAAGATCTGATTAAAAAAAATCTGCAATTCAAAATAAATGGAGAGAATATGGATTTGATTTGATCTGATCCATTAATATTCTGAATCCAAATATATACAGATTACATGTATATATATTATTATATATATGTAGGCTTCTATAGCAAAGCTAAAATGAATTTTTGGATGAAAAAAGTAATGAGCTTCTATGCAACATATCAAATCAGTTGATTTTCATATAAAATGTTAGATTTGGAGGTTATCTACACCATAATTGCATTACTTGTTTCTCTATTTTTATAACAAAAAATGATGTAGGAAAAGTAATGAGCAGGAACTGAATGTTGTGATATAAAAGAATGCAATACAAATTTCAATTTGAATGAAATGTGTTTTTTTTAATAAAACTTTAAGTTTATAATTAATTGATTGAAAAATCAAGCATATATGCATTTATGATGTCAAATAAGTACTATTATCGGCAGCAAAATTTAAAATACAACGATATGATAAATAAATGTGATTAAGTTATATTCTATTATTGCTTTTTTTATGATAAATAGGCTTGAAAATTTATTCACTAATATGTTGTGTGTATATTTTTTTAAGGATGAATATTTTGGATTTAAATTCTACAAATTTTTTAGAAAAATGACAAATATATGATTTTTGAGAGTATTCAGATTTAGATCTTTTTTTGAATATCTGATTTTTATATGGATCCGGATATGGTTATAATAGTCAAGATTCCATAGGATTTTGGGTCAAATTTAGATATGGTATATCATTATCAGATTTGGATTTAGATTTAGTATGATCCGATTCAAATCCACCAATTGATAGCCCTAATATCAACGTAATCGACACTTATTATGCGATGGAGTGAAGTCTACATTGGAAACATTTGGATTTGGTTTCAACTTTCTTGCAAATTATAAACATGATATCACTCAGGACTTAGAGGGTGTTTGGCTAAACTTATTTAAAATATCTTATAACCTCATACAGCTTGTAAGATGTTTTTGGAGCTTATAAGATATTAAATCTTATTTTAGAAATAAGCTCTTGAAATGTTTGAAAAAATAAGCTCTTAGAGCTTATAAGATGATTTTGTGTTTGGTGAGGATAAGTGCTTATAAGCTCTTTTTAGTATGAAAATGACCAAGAAGGACATAAAGTTTTTGATGCCATGTAAATAAGTTACTTATATAACATTCTTATTCTATTATAAATAACATATTTAAACATTGTTCAAAATACTCTATTAAACTCATTTTTTAAATATCTATCTATTTTTTCTTATTTATTTTATAAAATATCAAAAAATGACATTGTTATAGGAATTATGATGTATTAAAAAAAGTTATAAATAATAAATTTTTTTATGGGTTTCATATAATTTATAATGCCCTGAATCCATGATTTTTAATAAATATGATATTAACATAAATAATATTCTTGTTTAACTATCATGTTCATCATTGAGTTATCCAGTCCTTTTCTTTTTCTTGTACCATGGAAAAAGTAAATAAAGCATCAAAATTACTATTTAAATATTGTGATAGTTGTAAATGATTCCACCATCCACTATTTTAAATATATCTAAAAAGTTTAACCCAACATATCTCAAAAGTAACACTGAAAATTTAAAGTACTATAAAAATTTTAAACATACTACTCATAAATTTACCAAAACAAAAAACCCTCCAAATCCTATCAATAAAATTTTTTACCCCTTCGAGTAATTTCAAAAGCAATTGAATCACGCAATACCATCCAATAAGTACTCTTCGAATTATCTTCATCTTCTGTATTAGCAACTTTATTTTCTATAACACGGTTAGTGGATGGCTCATAACTTTCATCCTTAGCTATTTAGAATGCCTCATTTGCAACATTTTTCTTCCTTATATAATTTTGAATAGCCATAGTTGCTAGCACAATTTCTTTTTGTGTGTCAATGTGAAAATAAGGCATATCAGCCAAAATATTCCAACGTGCTTTCCAAACTCCAAAAGTTCGTTCAATAATATTTCTGCATGAAGAATGTAAGTAATTGAACTTTTCCTTCAAATTTCTTGGTGCACGTTGCCCACTTCTAGCTTGACGAAAATCTTCAAGATGATATCTTATATTCTCTCCTCGATAAAGACCCATATATCCAGGCATATGTGAGTATCCAGCATCAACTAAGTAATTATTTTTTCCTTTTGGGTGAGGAAAGTTGAGATCCTGTCTACGAATAGCTTCTCCAAATATCCTATTATCATGAGCAGCTCCTTCCCATTCAGCCCAAGCAAATGTAAAACACATATTAAAATCTACAACTGCAAGAATATTTTGAGTGGCATACCCTTTGCATCCAATATATGGTATCGATTGTCCTTGTGGTAGTCGTGCCTTCACATGTGTGCCATCAATTGCTCCAACGCAATCCTATATAAACATGAAAATAAAAAAAAGTGTTATAATTTTAATATGAGGATATGTGAGTAAATATATCCATTCTCTAATTTAAATATTACTTACATCAAAAAATAGTTTGTATCGATAATGTTAGGGCCTATGATATCGTTTTCCCTCATTATACTCATGATGAGGTCTAATTATATCATTAGCTAGCTTTCTTACCACCTGTAAGACTCTGTGAAAATCTCTTGAGATAGTTTCACCTGAATGATTAAATATCTCTTGCATCAACCTATTATCCACACCATGAGCACATATCATCAAAAATATTCCCACTTCTTCATGAATAGATATCCCTCTTATTGGATAAAAATCATATTTATAGGTCAACTTATGGCACAAATCTAAGAACAAGGATTTTTTAAGGCAAAATGCTTGATAACATCTTACTTCATGCCCATTTAATATCTCCTCTAGAAATTTATGGCTCGTTCGCATAGATGTTTGACATGGAATCTATGAAATATAGTTCTCATAATATGTTAAAATACCACATGTCGTTACTTGACATAAAATCCACCAATCCAAGTCTTGAATCTAATGTTCATCTTCACTCATTTCCTCATTATCAAAGTTGATCGGACTAATCAAAGAATAATTTGAGATTTTCCTAGACTCTATTGAAGCACAATCTCTAACATCCCATGGCTCCATTGAACTATATCAAAGTCATGAAAAAGAAATTAGTATCTAGTTATAATTGTATAATTATTAGTAAATAAAAAACGGTAACACTAGGGCAGGTGAGTTGTAGTCATGGGCAATACCTTGTGAGTTTTTATGTATGAAAGACTAAAAGAGACATAGTACAATATAGTAGTACCCTATTTTAGTCACAGGTATTTATGCAAGAAAGGTTCAGTTTGGTTTCTAGTGTTCCAAATAGTTCTAATAATAGAGGCATGACAAATACAATCAAGTTCAGCCAACATTCTTTGCTACAGGCATCACTTTATAGAGAAAACAACATTTCTTGGCAGAATTGTGCTCTACTCAATATGGCAAAAGAACATCACCATACCAAACATATCTGAATTAACAAAAAAAAAAGGTTATACTGATGAAACAATAGAATTTTCACAAGAGTTGTCCCATCATGAGAAGATTCAAAATGGTAGTCAACATATTAGTGATGCCAAAGATGGCAATCATAAAGCAACATGAAAATGAGAAGAGACAATATCATGTGAAAATCTCCATCACTAACCAATCCAAACTAGGATATGTAAAGTATAGAATGAGGAAAGATGGAAGAGCAAAGACAATTGTAATGAGTATGTATAGGTCTAAGATGGCTGCATTGGAAGGTATTACATACAAAATGATGAGAAGAAAAATTAAGACCAACGGGAACTTGGCTGTCAAATGAATAAAGAAAACAAGGGACTTTCTAAGGGACAGATGAAGTCTCTCAAGGGAAAGATAAGTGTTAAAGTGATTACCATCATGACTTGATCCTGATGGTTTAAGATGATGAATGTATTATCCTCTCCGAGATTTCAGGTGTCCCCTATAAACTAAACAGAGTGATAAGAGATTGTACCAGGGGCAGGATATGAAAAGTGGGAGCTGAAGAGGTAAAGTAGGAAACTTCACATGCCTTTTTCTTGATACTTCGTTGTTTGTATATTCAAACCTATGAAAATACACTAAACTTATAATGTTAGAAAAATGTGGGCAGCCATCAATCATTAGAAAATACATAAACTAATGGTTGAGAGAAAGACATGTGGTTAAGCCTAATGGGAAACACTAGACCACAATAGTTTGGATGCATGGCCTTGGTGACAATAGTTGTGCTAAAGTAAGGATGACCAGAAAAAATAAACATGTGTACACTAACATCTAAATTCTGAACATTATGACAGCAACAAAATTTGCAAATTCATCACATCAATCTGATTCAATATTCAACATATACCACTACACTTAAGAAAACGTTTCCAGCGAAATATTGAGTACATAATAGCATTACTTCATTCTTTTAGTCCTGTCACAAAGTGAGCTTAGTGCTCAAATCTTTTAATTTTAGCAACACAAATCTTATTGATGATAATTATTGCTAAAATGGCTTGAAAACATAAATGAGCACACCTATAAATTTTAAAATCTGATACAACATGCAGATGTGCAGTGTAACAAAACAAGAAAAGAAAAGCCATAGCTAATTCTAAAACAACTCTTAAACAAACTTCCCATATGTATCTCATTTGTCAAAACAAAAGTTAATAAGTCTAACAAGGTAAAACAACAATGAGTCACAAGCTCGACCCATTCTAACATAAAAAATTCTATAATAGAAGAGAATAAAAAAAATACTACCTTAGCTATGACAAAGTTAGCTATTTTTCTTAAATTGATAAGAGTTAAACTCTAGCCAAGATAATCGAGACTCATGACAAGATTGACTAGCAAACACTTCTTGCATATCCGTTTTGCTCAAAAGGTTACATGAATAATTCCATAGTTCACTTTGGGGTGCTATTCCTGGAACACTGCTCAATATCTCGATTGCAGCCCCAATAGTTATCTCTGTTGATGGTATAGAAGTAGTAGTGCTCTTGTTTAGCATTAGTTGTATAAGGGAATGAATATCATCCTTTAATAACGCTGCCCCTGAAACCTTCTTCTTCCCTTTACCTTTTTCTCCACTAAATTTTCTTTTAATGTTTTCCAAAGATAGGAATATAACTTCGTTAAAAGCATTACCAACATCATTTGCTCTTTGAGCTCCAAATTTTGTGTTATACTTAGCTATTCTTATATCCTCAATGTCATCACTATCACTAATTTGGACATGTTCCTCTTCATGTTCTTTTGAATCAACATTATCCTCTAACATTTCATCTCCACTATCAATCCCATTCCTAAATATTTGGCTAGGTGCCCGTGCTCTCTCTCCTATGGCAGCAACATCAGAAAATAGTTTATCATATTGAAACCAAATCAAAGATAAATCCTTGTTCCTAAACTTACTATAGTCACTATTTTTCTACGAAAACAATTATACTCGAATTAAACTTAGTTCGATAAGTAAAACAGAATATTAACTTATGTAAAAGATTAGTGTTTGAGAAATTACTTTTAATTTTCTTTCCCACCATTCATTAGAAGCATTGAGCAAGTTCTTCATGGGATCCCGACCTACTCCAGTCTCCTTTTGCATTAATTTTCTAAATAATATCCAATCTTTCTTCATAGTATCCTAATAATTTCTAAGTTGTTTGTAGGCATAGTTTCTACCAATCCTTTTATTAAACCTCTTAACCAAAATTTTCCACCTATTGACATTGAAGTGATTATTTGGCCTATTGCCTTTCCCAATTTCCTCCTCGCACAACTCAATAAACTTGACAGAAGAAAATAGATCCCCCCTAGCAGAGGAATGCCCTTCAGTCAACTCACTTGTTTTAATTGCACCCTTACTTATGCTACCAAAATTTGGATTTGACATCACTTCTTTATTTCTTTTCTCTTGATTCTCCATCTAGAAACGTAACTCCAATTACCTATAAATAGGAAATCCAATGTATTCAAGTGACAAATTAAATTTAAAGAATCTACTGCTTAATTAAAGAGTGCAATGAGCAGGCATGCATCACATTAATCAATTCAAATTGGTGGACTCAAAAGACAAAGTATTAGTAAATTAATCATAAAAGGACAAAAGCTTTTGTGGCCAAAAGATAAAGAATGATATTTTTCAGAATCCATGAATGCTCTGCTGTCAGACATCCTAGCTAGTTGTCATTTTCATTGGCTCCAGTAGGTGCTGGTGTCCTTGCACTTTCAACTACATTAGTAATCCAATAATTCAACCTTAATACTATTCAATCAGTCACTCATCATCTCCTATTATAAGTATAAGCTTGTAACTATTTTATTTGTATACATCGATTTGATAATATTTTACTATAAAATTCCATTTTACTTTGCAAATTAAATAAAAACTTCTATTAGTTCTTTTGGTATCCCAAAGCAAAAACAAGTTACATTTTACACAATACAAAGTGGCCTTGAAAAATTGAGTTGAAAACTCTCTGTTAACTGAGTAGGAAAAATGAAAACAAAAGGTTAAATTGAAATTACAAACCTTCAACTGTCGAAGTGGACTAGTTTTCTCCAAATATAAGAACTGGAGACTACGGCTTATGATTTGCAAAGAATAAAAACTAAACTCAATATTCAAATTTTAGAAAAATGAAACAATTAAACTAGCAAAAACTGTAATTAGATGTAATAAGCTATAAGATTATACAAAATGAATGCAAAATGGAATAGAATTTTCGATTCTTTTTCAACCTAGGTTTTAAAATTTGACAAAATAAACTGATTGAATGAAGAATATAGCTTAATCTTACCAAGACTTCAAGAAATCATGAGAAAAATGATCCATTCTAGCATTGTTTTCATAAAAAAAGCCGAGGAGAGAAGCAGTGATGAGTCTAGCAACTGGCAGCTGAGAGCATTCACTCAGGTTAGGGTTTCAAAAGTCAGAGTTATGTGGAGGACATAATTGGAATGTAAAAAAAAATAAGGGCAGATTTGTTATTTCAAATGTTAAAACTATGAAGCTGATAAGATCTTAAAAAAAAAGATGGGGTGAATTTACTTTTTTTTTTCGGAGCTTATAAGATCTAAAACATATTATTTTTGGATCTTATAAGCTCCTAAAAAAAATTAGCTAAACACTTTTATAGAGCTTATAAGCTCTTTAATATCTTGTAAGCTCTTTAAAATTGCTTATAAGTTTAGCCAAACACCCTCTTAATTTTGATTGTTTAAGTGCTTATAAGTTTAGCCAAACACCCTCTTAATTTTGATTGTTTAAGGAGAAGTTTGATGTTTGTACCCTTCTCATAAACATTGCTATGACTGTTGTTTTCGTTATAATAGTTTTGCTGATTTTCTTCCAAAATAAAAAAAAAAGACAATCTAAATTAAGTAAAAGTCGAGAACAAAAATTAAATAAAGCTCAAATTTAAAAATCGAAATGTTCACTACATCTGCGTCGAATCTTGTTCTAGATTTTATTGATGCTAATTAAAATATTATCAAAATAGAGAAGATATGTCTATGTGACTATACCAACCCCACCGCAAAAAAAAAGAAGTGTTAAGTGCTTGTTGGGATAGCAGCATGACATGTGGGACTGCAAGTAAATTCCTATTAAATATAACTAGAATTTTCTCTACTGTTCAAACAGAACCTATTAATTAAGTCGGGTCTCCCATCATTACGCGAGGGCGCAAAACAAATTTCCAGAACTGAATATGTTTTGCTGATTATTTACGCAGTGCATCTGAGCATCTTCCTGTCGACCAGTTTTATTTTCTACCTGGTGCGTTTTTGTTATCCATTTTCGTCATAGTACAATCCCATCATTTGAGGTTTTCCTAAAAAAAAATGATAATATCCTCAACCATCATTGATTACTGATCGGATTGTTGAACAACCTCGATACTTTTCTAAACAATATATGGCTGCTATGGCATGTCACTCGAATCTCTTTGAGCATGAAGTGTTTGCTGAAATGCTATTATGAATGGAATTGATTTCTTTGCACATGAACTTTCATTTATGTTCTTATGCTCATTTCTTTTTATGGTTGTATGCTGAAGTACTAGACACTTTGTTTCTTAATATAGATTGGACTTGCTATAACTTTTGTTTTATTTTCTCCTTTGTTCATTTACACAAGCACATGCATGCATACGCGCATGGTCTAAGGTTCTCCTGTTACGGGTAAACTAAAGAGTGAAAGGAAAACGAAAATTTGAAATTCCATTCATTTTTTTTTGCTTTTCATGGTTTATATTAACGCTCAAAATGGAATTGGTGGCCTAGCATTTGGATTAGGTGGACATAATAGAGGTAAAAAATTTTATTGTATAGGCCTAAGAGGCAGAAATTCATTTTAATCTAGCACCTCTGGTTTCTAAGGTGCAGCAACTCAGAATTCATGCCCTGTTGGACTGCCCTAGTTATATGTAGAACTGGAACTGGAAAAACTTACCGTACTAATCAGTAAGCACGTACTTTCCTCAAGAGTATATCAGCTTGAGAAATAAGCTGCGTGCATTACTTCTGGTTTACTTGGAGACCATTTTTCATGGCACCACGATGTGTACTTTTCCAGTAAACTTGTAGAGTATTTCTGGGTAGTATTCTTTGAGTTCAATCCATTGATCAGAATTTAGGAGATATTGGACCTGCATAAACAGTGTTATTTAGACATGTGCTTACTCATTCTCATATTTCCTGGCAAAGGATTTTCTCCATCTTGCGAAGGATTTTCTGCACTGGGATATTGTTTTTGTTTTGCGCTTTTGATGGAAGTTATGTTGTGGTGACATGTGTTAAATGAGGCGACACAGGTGGAAGTGCAAGAAGAAAAGATGCTTTTACTCTGTACTGAGAGCTATGGTTTTAAATGTAGACAGATTATTTCCTCATATAGGACTGGAATTGGCTGCCATCTCTAAGTTCTGCATAGAACTGTAAAAATTTTATTAATCTGTAAAGATTGTGAACACAACAACTATGATACGGGACAGCTCATTATTTGGATTTGAAGGGATGTCCTGCATACAAAATAAGGGCTGGAAAGATTCTAACAAGAGAAAAGAAGATGAATAAGAAGTTTAGGGTAAAGGACATGCCTTTTGTATATCATCAAAAATTCTAAAACTTTACAATCTCTCTAAGGCCTTACTAAGAATATCTCTAATGGAGTGCTGCCATTAAATTCGTAAACTTTTGGAGCTGAATTTCTCTATTAATTATTCAACTAGAGAGTTAAAATGTGTTGATAGACTTCTAATCAGCATAATGGCATGGCTGATGTTCTTTAGTATCAAATTAAATCTTAGCTCAACCTGCAGTCCTGCACATAAGCAAGACTCTGACAAGTTGATCGCTTCATGTAAGTTACCTAACTCCATTAGAACTGCGAAAAAAAGTAATCTTTCCTGATAAAGTTGGTTGAGTAGTAAATTGTACAATTTAGGAACCATACATGTTCCTTTTGATGAATAGCTAGGCTTCAAAGAATTTAGGGGAAAAAAAGAATCAATCTATAGATTCTGCTCTTTCTTTTTTCAAATCCTTTCTCATAGCAGGTTTTTCTTTCTAACTTTTAACAAATTTTTTCTTTGGTTTTTCAACAGGGATGAATTTTTACTCCTCTTGGTTATTCCTTGGAAAAGAGAAAAAGTCAAAAAGCTTACCAAATTAACTTTTCATTGATGTATTGTTTCATTGTGGTTCAATCCATATCACGATAGTATTTTCTTGTTCTTGAATGGGTCTTTTCATCTTTTAGGTTTTTGCTATACTCTGAATAATGATCTGCCAGGCAACATAAATGTACTCTTGGCTTGTTCTATAACCACCTAAAACCTCTCTTGCTATATTCCCTTTGCAGTTTTAGCTCTTTGCTGAAGTTGATGATGTTCTCACTGAATTATATATGAAGAGTAGATACTGTTCAATTTTATTTTACACATTATTCTGTCATACTAATTCATTTTGTGTTATCAGGTGTGTGATTGACATCTCAAACATGGCTAAAGCAATGGCCGATGAAAAAATTCTCAGCTATAATGATGTCGTTCTGAGGCGATCGGACCTCGACATTATCAGCGGTCCATATTTTCTCAATGATCGCATCATTGAATTCTATTTCAGTTATCTCACATCCTGTTATCCGTCAGAAGACATCCTCCTGGTACCGCCTTCAATTGCTTTTTGGATAAAAGAGTGCCCAGATATTGCGAGCCTCAAAGATTTTGTTGAACCCCTTCTTCTATCTCAAAGGAAGTTGATAATCTTTCCAGTCAATGATAATGCTGATGTGAATATGGCTGAAGGTGGAAGCCACTGGAGCTTACTTGCCTTTGAGAGAAATGCTAATGTCTTTGTGCATCATGACAGCTGTGGAGGCATCAATGGTGCACATGCCAAAAGAGTGTATAGAACCACAATTTCTTACACCGCACCTAATGCTACTTATGTTGAATTCTCTGGTACCCCAAGACAAGTGAATTGTTATGATTGTGGCCTATATGTTACTGCCATTGCAAGAGCAATCTGTAACTGGTATGCAAGTGATGTTCCCAAGGATATAGAGGATTTGTGGTTCTCCGCCATTAAGGAGCAGATTACGCCTTCACTTATCTCTATGATGCGAAATGATATCTTGGAATTAGTGAGAAGCCTAATGATTAAGCAGTGAAATTGTGTTGTTCAGATCATAATGCAGATTTTGTTTATACACTTCATAAGTATGGATGAGTGCAGTTTTTGTTGTAAAATGATTTGTTTGTAATCTTGAGAGCCGTCTGCTGTTTGATGAGAAAGCAATTGAATTACTATCTTAAATTTGAGATTCAACTTCCAATTTTCAATTTATGATTTTTAACTTCTGTTTGTGAACTAGTTAGTGCTGCTTTTTGGGTTCTTTTGTATGTTCTGTCCATCTTTTCTATACAAGGGTACAACATAGAGATATGGATGGCAGAGTAATAATAAGAGAGTTCGACCTGTATTATAGCCTTTCCCTGTTGAAACCGTTTCTACATTTCCAGGGTCTGCATTGTCGTTCTCCTTGGTCGTAATTAGAAAATTTTAATTTCTGACATGCATAATGAAATAATGTATTTCAGTGTAGGCTGTAGTTAATTCTTTAATACGTTCATACACATTATGTGTAGTTAATTCTTTAACACGTTCATACGCATATTATTCTTACCCAGAATTGGATATTGGGATGATCTATAAATTGATAATTTTCTATTATAATGACTGGCTATCCGTTGCACTGAGACTAACATAAATTTGGGATGAGTTTAAATAAAATTGAGAGAGCTTTACAGTTTGACAAAGTCATTCAGTACTTATATTGCTTTACTATTCTTATTGATTGTTGTGTAGTTTTTTTCAATTTTTCTTTTTGATGTACACTGTATCCTGTAATGAAAAGAGGATTGCAGCACATTGCTCTGATGAGCAGGTAATGTTGTCAAGCGCCCGAAATAGGAAGCTGATTTCTCTTCGAGTTTTGGCTTTGTAATGGACTAACTGTACATGGACATTAGTCCTTACACCAATCAACATATTGCCGTGCAAGTGCTGCGGAGAATTGCTCTCAGTCCAATCTAGGATTCATCTCCCCTCTAGGACACTTGCGTTGTTTGCGTTCTTATTTCTTGTCTTTCCTGGTTTATCGTTATCCGCTCCCACCCATAGGGGCGTTAAATATTATCTGTCATCTCTTCTCTCTCCAGGGAGAGAATTGTTTGCTTTACTGTTAACTTTTTAGGTATATTATTTGTATTAAACTTTTCTAATTGATATAGAATAATCCAGTAGGCCCAACATCAAATGAGACAGTTCAAGAGGCCCAACGGTAAATCTGTTTGGTCGACCGGTATCGACTTCACTTGGTAGGGTCTGCGGTCGACTCGTATTGACCTCAGGACTATTCCAGAAGTTCGAATATTCGAATCTGGTCGACATGTATCGACCTCAAAATCCATTCCGACGTTGATTCGGATCTTTGCTATGTTTATTAGTCTGACAGGCTGTGTGCCCCCGCATTAATGACATGTAACGGCCGGTATAACCACTGCCACCAACTCTGATAATTTTAACAACCCTACCAACAACTTTGGTAGAAACGCGCCTCCATTGATATTGTTTATCTGGAAAAATAGGAGATTTAGCCACTTGGCACAGTACTGGGATTTGGACATGGAATGACTCCCAACCTCCTAGCAAAGACAAAGGCCAGTACACTTGATAAGGGTACTTGAGTCAAATTACGCTGACAGAAAGCTATAAATACTCCAAGCCCAACCACGCTCAAGGTAATGCCCTATACACTATGAGCTTTACATTTTCTATATTCTGTTCGATCTCTCCATCTCGACTAGAACTAACTTGAGCATCGGAGTACCTTAGTCGGGGGCACCTCGGCTAGTTTAACGTGTGTTGTGGTTGCAGATCTCAAGCCCCAAACTATACACAACCTTGAGTACTCGACCTCCCTAGTCGAATTACCAGTAACACAACTCACATTTTCTCTATACGTAGCTTTCAATAGCATCACCAATACTTAGTAACACATGGCTTGTTTGAAAGTTTTCAATGAAAATTTAGATAGTGGATGTAAATTTTTTGCTGAAGCATTGCAAATCACTGCATCTTTCTCATTACATTAGTATTAGCGTTTATCTTTGCGTCATTCCAAAGTTTTTACTGAATTCACAAGTTTTAATCTTGTTTGATCAAAACTACATATATAGATATTTGCATAAAAATACCATTTTATCATTTCATCATAAACTAATTAATGTTTTTTGATGCATTAACAAGAATACTCATCTTGTGTCAAAATTAAGGCCCTTACTAAATTAGAACTATAACTATAAAAAAAGATTAAAAAAAAGTACAAAGCTTGTTGGAAAGCACAAACAACATCAGAATATGTTTGTGTGATGCTTTGCTAGCATAGTTCTATGACTTGTCACAAGCCACGTATATTCCAATAAAGGAAAAATTACAAAAAAGACAGAACCATAAGTAAGGTCATTTTGTGAAAAAGTACTAAAATTTATGAGCACCAAAAATGATAACCAACCTTAAGAAACAAAACATTAAGGAGTAGCAAAAAAGATGACCATAAAAAACTAAAATTTGAGTAACAAAAAATAGAACGAAATTGAAACGTAAAACAACATTAAGTAGTAGCAAAACATTGGTGCTTGATGGCATTGGAATGCTTCAAAATTCGTCCGATTCATCCAAAATGACTACTAATGCAAAATTAAATGAAAATTTACCATGTTGGAATGCTAAAAAGTCGACTAGTCCATCCAAAGCAATATGTTGCAAAATTGGGTGAAAATTAACGAATTTGTATTAGGTGAAAATTGATGATGGAGCTTCTCTTTTATGTATTATCTTTTTAATTGCCCCGCAAGTTTAGTTATCTTTTTAATTTGCTGCTTCTTAATTCTGGTCCTTTTGGCAAAATGACCTTATTTATGATCCTATTTTTGTAATTTTCTTTTATTAAAATATGCATGGCACATGATAAAGTATAGAGATGTGCTAACCACGCACTACGTAAGCAAATTTCGATGTTGACTATGATTTTTCGAGAAGCCTTGCTCTTTTTATTTTATTTTATTGTAATTATGATCCTAATTTTGTATTGGCCTTAATTCCGATCCTCCTTTACATAATAACCTTACTTATAGTCCTATGTTTGCAATTTTTCCTTATAAACCTACCTTACCCTCCTCTTATGCATGTCACACTCCATGCATTGTTATTTTTCATTCTGTTTGTGCCAATGGATTCATAGGGTGGAACTTTTGGGAGTAAATTTGCTGAAATGTTTAATCAGTGTTTCCTACATCAAATGATGCCGTGTTACATCTGTGGTGTCGGCCAAGCCCACTTACCTTTCACTGGTTATATCTTAATACACGAAGCTATGAAACAACATAAGCAAAGATAGAAGATCCCCTTTATGTTGAATGCAATGGTGGTAAATTATGTTCAAAGATATTTGAACTTAAGGTTAAAGGATGAAGTTCCAAGAACATCTCAAGTTGTTGTGCAACTCAAAGATCAATTTGAAACTCCTTTTTGATAGAAAAACCAAAGAGGACACTAACAAAAAGGAACCAACAGAAGTATTTGTAGCAAGGACATGTGACACTAATATTAGAATTAGTTTCTTGAAACATTGCTCATGCTATATTTGTACCTCAGCATTTTGGTTGTAACTTGGAATGATCAAATCCTAACTATGAAATAATAGTAAAGAAATTCAATATAATTTTGACAACAAGATTTAATGTGGTTCGACAATATGCCTTATTTACCTGACAAAGAAATTTTTTTTTGTTAATCTCAAATCAAAGTGCAAGTACAAAATTTTATTCCACAATCTCACATGAACACCTAACACCCTCGTTCTAAACACTATCTTAAGAAACTATCTCAAAAGCATTTTAGAATCACTCATGTATGTGTCTTGACTGTTTGTCTCAGAAGAAAAAAACTGATTAAATACCTGCAAAAATAGAATCTAAGTCTAAGTGGGTTTGTGCCTTGCGCCCCAGCAAGCCTAAGTGCAGCTTTGGCCGAGAAAAAGCCCAAACTAAGTTGCAAGTTGTGTCCTGGCACAAAATACTTGAGCTAATATACAATGTTACAATAGGGCTTGCGCCCGAGTGTAAGTTGTTGCTTCTCCTTGCCAAATTTTTAGTAGCACCTATGCCCGATGCGTGCGAGGATTGTTTTCTCTGCCCGATTCTAGTAGGATTGCGCTTTTGCTCGGGCTCATGTTACACCTGTTCTCTACTACCTTGCCTAGTTTTGTTCACCCATTTGACTCCTTACTCCATTTCGTTCCATTCTTCTTCTGGTTCTTGTCGATTTAGCGCAAATTCTAAAGTAAAATCAATAATTCTCCACCTTGACTTGAAATTCACCATCCTTTTTCTTTGTCCCTGCCTCTAAAAGGGCCTATCATCTGAGTATGCAAATATTAACCAAATCTAAGCAAAGCTTGAATTTGATTCTTGGAATAGCTTTAGTCAATATGTCTGCTGGATTATCCTTACTCCCAACCTTGTCAATCAAAATAACACCTTGAGACACCATATCCTAGACAAAGTGATACCTCATGTTAATGTGCTTTGTTTTCTCATGAAAAGCTTGATTTTTTCACAAGTGTATGGCACTCTGACTATTACAAAAATATTTAAGTGATCTCAGAATCCATACCTATATCCTCAATCAACCCTTTTAGCCAAATACTTTTTTTCACTTCTTCAGCCAAAGTCATGTGCTTAGCTTTTGTTGTGGACAATACAACTGATGACTACAAAGTCGCCTTTCAGCTAATCGTACAACTTGAAACACAAAACACATACCCAGTCTTGGACCTTTTTTTATCAAATCTCTTGCATAATTTGTATCTTCATAGTTAATAATTCTAGTAGTAGAATTCAATTGACTATACCTTAAACATCTATTTGCAGAACCTCTTAGATACGTCATGATCTATTTCACGGCCTACCAATAAGTCTTTCCTGGCTTGTGTATGTACTTGCTTATAATACTGATTGTATGTGAAATGTTTGGCTTAGTGAACACCATAGCGTACATCAAGCAACCTATTGCACTAGCATATGACACATTAGACATATGCTTCACCTCCTTCTCAATACTCGGTGAATCATCTGATGAAAGCCTAACTAAGCTGTAAAATGGCGTACTGACTGGCTTGGACTTATCTATCCCAAAATGCTCAAGTACTTTCTCAATGTAATGTTGTTAAGACAAGTGCAACAATCATGTGTGTCTATCCTGTATGATCTCCATGCCTAATATCTTGGACAATTCGGCATTAATGAGTATACATCTAGTTATATAGTCATGTTCATCCATTTTGCAATTCCATTCTGCTATGGTGTATGCACAATTGTGCGATGCCTCATAGTTTTTTCTTTATTGTAGAGTTTTGAAATTTCTTATTTCAAAACTCCAATCCGTTGTCAGTCCTTACATGCTTGATTTTCTTTCCTATTTGCTTCTCAATCAAAGTTCTTCATTGTTTGACGTTGATAAACACTTCATCCTTATCCTTTAGTATGTATACTCATACTCTCCATGAGAAGTCATTAATGAATGTCAGCATGTACTTAGCACCTCCTTTCGATGGAACCTAAGAAGGCCTTTAAAGATTTGAATGAATGTAATCTAATCCAAAGTGCCCTTGGTCTTGTGAACCATAGTGCCAAATTATACCCAGTGTTGCTTGCCAAGCACACATTGCTCCAGAAATTGAGCTCTCCAGTCTTCTCTCCATAAAGTAAGCCCTGTTTGCTCAATTTTGACTCCTCTTCTCACTCATATGCCTAAGCTGCATTTGCTACAATCTTGTAGTATTATTAGTTGATGAAGAAACCACTGTAGTACCTAATATTGTGCTACCCTACAATATGTAAAGGCCATTTCTTTTGTCTCGTTTTATGACAAGTAGTGTACCTTTGGAAACCCGTAGAACTCCATCTTGAGCTCTGTACTCACAACTGTTCTTATTTAGAGTACCCACCGAAATTAGATTTTTCTTCAAATCTGGAGCATGATGCACATCTATTAGGGTCCTTACTATGCCATCATGCATTTTAATACTAAATGAGTTGATTCCTACAACCTTGTGTGAAGCATCATTTTTCATAAGTACTTTACCACCATTGTATTTCTGATAAGTGGTAAACTAATCTTCACGTGGGCACATGTTGTAGGAACAACTACTATCCAAAATACACTCAGAGCTTAGTAAACTTTTGGTAACATTGAGAACAAGCTCATCATTAGACTCATCTTTAACAATTTTTGCAACATCATCCCATTTCTGATCAGAAGTTTCACCTGTATTCTTCGCCTTCCTCATTCCAGATAATTCCATTTTTAGTGTCCCTTTCCACCATACCTAAAACACTTGTCACTATTTCTAGGCTTGGTTTGGGATTTCAATCAGCCTTTACTTTTTCCTCTTTCTCTTAATTTCTCTTCTGCCATCAATCCTTCCTCGCTTTCACCATTATTACTACCTAGGACATGTTTTCTCAACTTGTTGGAATTCAATGAAGCTTTCATATCCTCCATTGAAATCATATCCCTCCTATATAGTAAAGTAGTGGCCAAGTGCTCAAAGGATTTGGGTAGTGAACACCAAAGAATTAATGCTTGATCTTTATAATCAATTTTGATATCTGTACTAGAAAGATTCAGAATTACTTTATAGACATAATCAATATGTTGAGTAATAAACTAGCAAGATTCAGAATTACTTTATAGACATAATCAATATGTTGAGTAATAGATGTACCTTCATTCTCAATGTGTATAATCGATGTTTCAAATACAACAAATTTTTTAAGGACTTCATCACATAGAGACTCTCCATCTTTAATCGTAGTCCTGTTGGTGTACTTTTTGTGGCAACCTCTTTCAGTACGTTATCTGCTAATGATAACCCCAGAGTACTATAAGCCTTCACCATAAACTCATCATTTTCCCCGTCTGTCAGCGTTTCTGGCAAGAAAACTCTACTCTTTTAGCGCTCTCTGTAAACTTTGTTGACAAAGGAGGGCATAGACCTTTATCTTCCATAGCCTAAAATCTTTCTTCCCATCGAATTTTTCTACCTCATACTTCATAGCTACCATCTTATCAATCTCAGCTCTTGATATCAGTTCATTGTAACTTGGAATGATCAAATCCTAACTATGAAATAATATTAAAGATATTCAATGTAATGTTGACAATAAGATTTAACGTAGTGGGTGATGTGCTTAATTCATTCGACAAGGAAAAAAAGTTTTATTGATCTTAAATCAAAGTGCAAGTACAAAATTTTGTCCCACAATTTCAAGTGAACACCAAACACCTTTGTTCTAAACACTGTCTCAAGAAACTATCTCAAAAGCAATTTAGAATCATTCGTCTATATGTCTTGACTATTTGTCTTGGAAGAAAAAAACTAATTAAATACCCATGAAAATAGAATCTAAGTCTAAGTGGGTTTGCGTTGCGCTTGGGTGAGCAAGACTTGAGCCTCGGTGCACCTAAGTGTAACCTTGGCTGAGAAAAGGCCCAAAATAAATTGTGAGTTGTGCCCTGGCGCTAGGGCACAACGTTATAGTGGGGCTTGCACCCAGGCGTGCCTTGCTTATTCTCGAGTGCAAGTCATTGCTTCTCCTTGCCCGATTTCCAGTAGTGCTTGTGCTTGAGTGCGCGAGGTGTGTTTCTCCACCCAATTTTAGTAGCATGTGCGCCAGGGAGCGCATAGCCTTGCGCACGTCGTACCTGTTCTCTGTTGCCTTGCCCAATTTCATGTGCCAATTTTGACTCCTTACTCCATTTCGCTCTATTTTTCTTTTGGTTCTCGTCGATTTAGCCTAAATTTCAAGGCAAAATCAACAATTTTGATGGCGAAAGCAGAAAGAATAAAAGAAAAACAATCAAATAGCACTAGCTACGGTACTTGTTTTATTTCACTAAAATTCGGGAATCAGGCGTTTAGGTGGTAGTCGCCAAGTTTTTTATTTGCTTAGACAAAAATCTGGGTGGCTGCCAGTTTGATCGTCCCACATCATGTAAAGAATTTAGAAAGAATTACTGAGACGAATTATAGAAGGACTTGCACATAACCGTAAAAATCATACCTTTCTCGGCCTTTTGGCAAAGGTCAAGTGTAGTATCTGTTCTTATCAGTTTAATATCTGGTGCGTGAGCCATTGACTCACACGATATTAAATTTATCTTTTTAGGGGGAGAGTCCATCACGGCAGCTTGCTGTTGGGGCTCTCGAGCGGTGCACTACTGCCATGGCCTGGCGCATCCCACTAATTCTAGTCTAATATTAATTTTAATAATTCTTTTGTGTGGATGTGAGAGTTGGTAAAATTTTTAAAGGAATGAAGCAGCTGTTTTCGAACAAAAAAATGTTCTGTTAATATAAAACAAATGCTCAACTCACCCAACAAACATCTGATTTACAGAAACCAAGACCGTGGCATGATCGATGGGATTCCATACTAGCTATAATTATTAATTTATGAGCAGAATTTTGCATAAGTGACAGTTAAAATAGACATAGATCCCACATGGAAAGTGCATACGTGAATAGTAGGAGAGAGGTAGATATCAGACTAAGAAACCACAACTTGGAACATACTTACCTGGGCGGCGTCAATGGGTGATCAAGAAGGCCCATGGCCTGGGTTTGTGACCTCCATTGCACTTGTGAGGGGTGCTCACCTATGGCCTGCCTAAATGGTGGAGCCTACATCATAATTTGTGGCGCTCCCATTCCAAATCTAGTATGAAACAATGTTTCTTGCACCATTTTTTCATTTATTTAGTAGAATTTCCTTCTTGTGCTCCTATAATGTATTGGATATATGGTGTTGGAAAAATGAATCAAAAGTTCAAGAGATTTTGAATATCAACGATTCTAGAATCCATCAACAATCATTTTCTCAATCAATATCAAAATAATTCAGACAATAGTTATATATTGTAGGCTATCCTTATTGGAGATTGTTAATTTACTACTTCAACATATCCCTTATAAATAAAATGGCATCCAAAATTTATCTACTTGCATACCATTCGATAATAGGACTAATGTTAATTTCTTTGCGAGTTCTCCTGGTGTATAGCCAATTCTTTACATTAAGGATTTCATCCCCGATTCCATGTAAATCTTTTAAAATGGCATACACATAAAACACACCGAAGCTTGTATATTATCCTAGATTTTGTTGGAGTTCAGCTTGAATTGGCTCCACTACTAGCTAGAAGATAATGAGCTGCACCCGAGTTAGAACAATTTTTTGTTGATTGGAATCATCCGTTAATAGGCAACTCATTAACCACATGCTTTTTGCTTTTTAGTGACTGTTGCTCCTTAAAATAGAGCATTCTTTTGCTTAGCTTGGGCAGATCTACAGAAAATGCGATAAAATTAAATTGTCTGATTTTTTTCCTCGTATTTATGCTAATGGGAAATGTCCTTCATTATATGCTTTTTTCTCATTAATTACTAGACTATTAACATTAATCTATGGACAGCCTTGAGCAGTGATGCATTATAACCTGCCGAGACAAGAATGGGAGATTAGTGGAGGGATGGATTTTAATTTCCCACATTGTGAAAGCTATTAAACAATCGGTGGATGTGTAATGTAGAAAAGTAGTTGAGAAATGCTAATGTAAATCAAGCAGCCGTGAGGTAAGCACAAAGCGAACTATAATTTCGCCTTTTACTGTAGAATACCATGTGCTGGCCCCATTCAACGGCATGCTCTGATTTTTGAAGGGGAACAATCCTCACACAAGGACTTGGCCCTTACAATTTCATCTATGAAATTTATATAGGTTGCGTTTGTCTGAAAATTTTGATACCAAAATGATTTCAAATTCCTTGTAATGAAAATTCTTTTTGGATCTCAAATTCCTGGACACTGTCTTTGTCCTATTGTTTTCACATTTGTGGTTGAATCCAAATCCACTGCGTCACTTGAAATCCTTTAGTACCTTCAAATGTCTTCCCCCTTCATCTCGAATGCAACCTTAAACTATCTCATTAAGACTCTATATTATGTCTTTTCATCCGTGCAAAGGAGAAAAGATTGTATAACTCCTCGGCCTTGTCAAGAAAAATTGTGTTTGGGAGTTGAATTAACCTTACCATATGAGAGCCCATCACAACAGCTTGTTGTCAGGTCTCTCACAAGTCGATTTGGCATGACACTTGATATGGGATAGTCCAACAGACCCAATTCTAAATAATAAAGCCCACGAGGCCCAAATAATAAGTGCCTGGTCGATTTGAATCGATCCCTTGTGACAGCACTTATGGTCGACCGGTATCGACTCCACGTGGCAGCATCCACAGTCGACCCGTATCGACTTTAGGATCAAGCCACGCGTGCGAGCTCTTGTCTCTGGTCGACACGAATCGACCACCGAATCATCCTCTACTCGTTTATCTGGCAGGTTGAATATTTCCACGTCGATGACATGTGGTAGCCGGTATAACTGCTGCCAACAACTCTGACAACCCTGCTAACAACTTTGACAGACACGTGCCCCTTGTGGCATGGTTATCCGGGAAAACTGGAGATTTAGCCACCTGACACTGTATCAGATTTTGAACATGAAATGACTTTCAAACCCCTGGTAGGGGGAAAGGACTATCATACCTGATAAGGGTACTTGGGTAAAGTCATGTCCACATAAAACTATAAATACAACAGGCCTAACCGTGCTCAAGGTAATGCCATTTATACTATTCACTACATACTCTCCATATATTCTGTTCCGCCTAAACTAACTTGAACGTCGGAGTGCCTTAGCCGGGGGCATCTCGGCTAGTTCATGTGTGTTTGTGGTTGCAGATCTCAAGCCCAAAAATACTCAAATCCATTGGAGTACCTGACCTTCCAGCTCATAGCAGCATCATTTGGCGCCGTCTATGGGAACAATTGAGATTGCAGCATAAAAATGGTAAACACACGCAGAGTAACTTCTGGGAGTGAGGAAAATCGGAGATCTACTTCCCCACCACTCCCTAACCCCAAGCAACATACAACTACTCTGGGCGCCAGTGCCCCCCAGGAGCAGTTGGTGATGCTACCCATGTCCCAGCTAATGCAAATCATTAGTGAGCAGGTTTCCGCCCAGATATCGACTCAGTTATCTGCTGTTTTGAACAGGCACACTTCAATGCTAGCTCCTGCCGCCAGCGCAGCCTCACCGCCAACACTGGAAAATAGACTCCCGGAGAATAGCCCCTCTTGTCAGGAGGTCAGGCAGACACTCGCCTGGCGCGAGCCCAGTCCCAGGCGCCAACTAGTAGAGAGAAGGCATCTAGAACTTTATGAGGAGGTGGCAGACTCAGAGGATCGCGTTCGACCTAATCGAGCCTTGCAACACGATAGGGTCGAACACCTAAACCGCGACTACCGCAAAGACAGAGGTGAATCTCCAGATTTGGCGCATCGGCCTAGTCGAGCCCCATAGTGCGATAAGGTCGAGCGCACCAGGTTTACCTCCCAGGTAGATCGAGATGAGTGGGAAGAAGTTTCTCATCAGGTGCAGCAACTGAATCGACGACTCAACGAGATCTCAAGTAGAAATACTGACAAAGCACAGAATGCGGATACTCCCCAGAGATCTCATCGGGACAGAGGGTCATCGTTCATACAGGAGATCATTGACAAGAGAATTGCAATGGACGGCAAAATTTCGACCAATCTCCCGAGGTATGATGGTTCAACTGACCCTAACGAGCATCTCATGTAGTTCAAACACATGATGCAGCTGCATGGTCACAACGAGTTTATCTATGCC
>JACGDI010005293.1:1079652-1109140 GCA_014898725.1 Jacaranda copaia
TAATCTCAACCCTATTTGAAATTTGATTTGGATGCAAATATCAAAATTATTCCTCAAATTCATATATTATTTCATTTATACATTAATTTCATGCTTCCTCTAGCAAGAAGTTTTTAGGGTTATTTTGTCACCACAAAGATAATAATGTGTATCAAACACCTCCCTAAAATAAGATATCCAAATTGCCCAAAAATTAAGACTAAACATAATGAGAGCATCTTTTTAATTGAAAATAATTAATAATATTAGTAAACACATAATGACACATAAACACTCCCCCTTATGTCCATCATCATTATGCAAGCAATTAAAAATCAATTAGCAACAAATGAGAAGGCTCCACCCCTTCTCCCAATATTTCATCCTCCTTCCTAATTCTACCTATTCTAAATATTTCTAATGTATTGTACTATAAAAATATAAAAAATTTAAACAAGAATTCCAAACTACCTCTAAATGCTCCACTAAAATCAACACTCACAATAGATTTCCACCAAGTCAAGGTAGCCTACATCATTAGGCACATGTTACAAGCGCACATATTTATTAATAAATCATAATTCCACAGACTAAATGTGAACTTAAATATTTAATACAATTCAATATATAGTACCAAAAAATTTAACTCTATCAAAATTTTAATAAAATTTTTAATTCAAATAAAAACATAACTCTAACAAATATAACAACATTTAAAATGAATATAAAATGTAACTCAAATTTCAACTAATACATAAATCATTATTTTTGTTAAATTAAATTATTCTACCTAAAATAATAAATTATTATTTGAGTTTAACTAACACGTAAATCAAATTTTAACTAACACTACAAGAAAACTAACTTTCACCAATGGAAAAATCCATCGGTAAATTAAAAAAATTCATTGGTAATATATTTTACCAACGGAAATTATCCATTGGTAATAACCCCGCTAGTAAAATTTTACCAACGGATTTTAAGTTGGTAAATTTGATATCAACATTGGTCATATTACCAATAAAAATTCATCGGTAAATATTTACCGATTGATTTTCCTTTGGTAAATTTGGTCCTCTTTTTTTACATATTTTGATTCACAATGTGTTAGTAATTTTTGTTGGAAAAACCTTTTTTTTGTGTAATTTTTTCAACAACATTTCAATAACATATAACAATTAAATCTACTAATTAATGCTGCTAAAAATACATTAAATATCAATTCTTCATCAAATCTATCGTCATACAATATTAACCACATTTTTAACAAACCAAAACTTCAAAAATCATCACAATTTTAGCTAACTAATTCAACACAACCATAACTCAACAAACATAACTTCAATAAACTACAAACTTAAATAAAACCACAACATAAAATCGCAATTTCAAAAAACCAAAACTTCAACAAACCAGTCAACGACTAAATTTAAATAAAACAAAACCACAAACTCCATTAAACTACAAAATAAAACCATAACTTCAAAAAATTAAAACTTCAACAAAATATTCAAGAACTAGATCACATAAAATGCAAGCCAAAAGTACCATAATATCCTAGTGAAAACACATGCAACTGTAGTCTTAGCTCTTCTTTATTTATGAGTTTTTACCAACTTGATCTTCTCTTGTTATTGAATTGCTCTTTTCGATATCTTAGATCAACTTCAGGTAGAGCAACAATCAACTTCAACACATCAACACAACCAAAAGTAACAGCTACCATCAATGGAGTTCTTTCTTCTTAGGTGATCTGCATTGAACCTTTCCTGCGAACATACCAAAATCCAGTCTCATCAACTATAGACAAATCAAGCTCAATGGATTTTTTTGAAAGATTCTGTAACACCCCTAATATTTTATTTATTTTATTTATAATATACAATTTTATCGTTATTTGAAAATTCTATGAATTTCACGTTATTAATTATTTTAAAATTTTTGTGGGTTAAATTATAATTTTTGAAGAGCTAATTGTGTATATGTTTGATCAATTTGGGGTTAATCATAATTTTCTAAAAATTTGGGGTAAAATTGCATAATTTAAAATTTTATTAAAAAAAAATAAAAATCAAACCAAAAATCAAATTTTTCGACGGCAAGGCCCTCTTTTCTTTCCTCACTTTTTCTTTCCTTTTTTCCTTCTTTCCTTTTCTTTTCCTTTTTCCTCTCTTTTTCTTTTTTCTTCACTGAAGCTTCACCACCAACTCCGGCCATTTTTCGATAGCCTTCCCACCACTTCAAACCAACCAAACTCATCCCCCCTCACCACAACCAACACCTTTCACACCTCAAAACAACCTTTTAGGTGGCAGAGCAGCAGTGGCGGAGGAGGATCGAGAAGCACATGTCACGGTGGTTGCCAGGTTTCTCCTTTTTCAATGATCATTCTCAATTTTGAGGGTAGGGTTAGGAAGCTCTTGATGAGAGGAACGCAATGGTACCATTGCATGGTGATTCTGACGACGGCAAGGTGGTGATTAGAGTTTTTTGGAGAAGGGAGAAGGTGGTGGTTTTTGGCCTATTTCAGTGTCTACACTGCTTGAAATTAGAAATAAAAGGTGGCGTTGGAATCCTTGTGACGAAGAAGCAATTTGGTGGTGAAGTTTTATTTTTTGACGGTAGTAGTTCAGCAGTGGCAGAGAGGTAGTCTCTTCATCTTGACACGATGATCATCCCAGTACTTTCGGTTCATGATTTCAAGCCTTCATTAGTGAGATCAAAATTTTATTTGGATATTGCATGTTATATATATGTGCATGCATACCTGTAGTTGTTAGTTTTGTCCGGGTCAAACCTTTGAGTTGATATAGGTATTTCGACGATTATTTTCTTATGCAAGGAACAAGGTAATGGGAGATATGATTTTGGATTCGTATGTTGGTTAATAATAAGTTGAATATAAATTTTGATATCGAGAATCATTATAAGTTAAATTGTGTTGGAATGGGAATTTGACTAAGGATTTATGCATGAATGTTGAATATGGAGAAGTTTGACTCGTGGAATATTTTCTTGATTAGGTGACGACGAGCTAGGCACCAACAAGTAGTAAGATCAATTTTTGGATGTTGCTATTTGGGACTACAAGAGGTGATGATCTCCCACTCTGGGTATTACTTTGTTAAGCTATTCTAAATTATTGGAAACCACTATAAGGGTATGCTAATTTGGTGTTATATTTCTTATCTATGGTTGTAATAAGCTCTTGTGTGGGTTTCTCTATTTTTGAATTGTATTCTGATCTGTATTTAGAATCTGTCTGCTATCTGTTATCTGTTATCTGATTTGAATACCACTGTGAGGGTTATCTCTGATGTCGGTTTGCTTTTTTGTTTGTTCTGGCACCTAGAACTTCTATCTGTTATATGTTATTATGATATCTATTTATCTCATATCTGTACTGTATCTATTGCCTTGTCGACATATCTGTTATCAGTTCTGTATTTATTGGCCATGCTGGCTTATTTGTTTTTCATTTATTATTTTCTGTTACCTTGGCAGCATACTGTTCTACTCTATTCTATTCTGATCTATTGCTTTGCAACTAATAGTTTGCTAGGAATTTCCCCTAGGCATTTGTACGAGTAGTTATTCTATTATCTGTACGGTGATATGTGGGCTAAGGGCTAACTGGGAGATATGTTTGGTTATGTAGGGGCATGCTAGGGATTTCCCCCTAGATGTCACTGGTACGCTAGGGATTTCCCCCTAGGTATCAGCGGTGCGCTATACAGTCCGTACAGGCATCTGCTACAAACCAAGCTATTACGCTTAGGTAAACTATTTGTTTGTTTGGCATAAGGTGAATCTACAATGCATGTCTTATAACATTTTCTTGGAATGCATATGCTTTGGGTTTGATTTGCCTAAATAATTTCTGTTTGCCTGTAATATGTTCTTGGAGTAATAAAGCAGGAGAGTTCCTGTTTACTTTTTAGTACTGTCTATCTGTTTTTTTGAATTCTATTATATTCAGTTTGAAAAATTATACCTTATCGAGTTGAGTTTTTCTCAGTAAACACTGTTGTTACTTGTACTAAGTCTTTGAACTTACCCCCTGTATTTCATAATCTTTTTGATAGGGATGGGCTTTGGTGGACGTCAAGTTGGAATGACATATATATAGTTGTTTTGTAATAGAGCTGGAACTGAAATTAAGTATGGAACTTGTAACTATTTGGTTGACCTTATCAACCTTGTGATGTACATAGTTTGCTTGAAGTTTGTAGTATAAGATGAAAATGATGGTTTAATTTGTCAGAGGCTGTCATACAACTTAGTTTCTTGAACTCTTTAGTATTCTGTTTTGTGGATTATTAGGTATTGATGAAATTGTATCAATATTCATTTTGAGATGTTTGAATTTATGGGCCTACGGTTGAATTATAACTTTGAGAAATAAGTTTGAATCAGAGTAGTGCCTCAACTTATGTGCTGTCCTTAGAGGGTGCGCTACAAATTCAGTATTATTGTTGGCAGCAAATTCAAGCAAACTGGAAAAAGAATCGTTTGTCTCCATGAATAATTTGTTTAAGTCCGTGTTGTTGGATTTTATAACAGTAGCTACTTAGGTCATAGAAGAATTTGAATCTGATTGCTTTGGCCCACCACACATACTCCAATCAACTGTAAGTCAACCATCATCTTTAGTTATATCAAGAATCAAGAAATTTTGTAAGAATATGAATCTACATTGTCGTCAGCCATTCCTCAATCAAACTGGATATGAGTTAAAAGTTCAACACACTTTGGAGCTAGGGTTTTTCTCAATAAAAGAAAACTATATTTAATATTAAAAAATATCAAAAAGCTTTTATTTAAAAAAATGGGTATTTTTCATAAAAGAAAACTTGCTAGCACAAAAACTATAAGGTGAAAATTGAATTGAAATTGAAATGTATATTGAAGCTAGGATTTAGTTATTTGTCACTTTTGTCTTTTATATTTTTTAATTTTTAATTTTTAATTTTACTAATTTTTATTTAATTATAGCAATTAATTTTTTAATTTTAAAATTTTTATATTCAAAATTTAATTATTCACTAGTTTTTTATTTAATAGTTACTTTTCACTATAAAAAATAATTTTATATAATTATTATTTATTATATATAACTATAAAAATGTAATTATTTTTTAAATATACTTAATATATATAACTTTTTTTTTTTTATTTAATCGAATAATTATTAACAAAAATGTGTTCATGAACATATGAATGAATTATTCACAAATTATTTTTATTAGTAATTTTACCAATGAATTACTAGTAGAGTTATATCTCTCAAAAATTTTACCAACGGATTGCCAACAGAGGTACATCTCGCAAAACTTTTACTAACGGATTATCGGCGGAATTATATATTTTGAAAAATTACCGACAAATATTAGTTTGTTGGAAATGTTACCAACGAATTACCGACAGAATTTATTTCAGTTGGAAAAAATTACCAACCCATTACCAACATACTTTATTTTTCTTGCTAATTTACCAACCGATTACCAATGAATATTTTGTCTGTCAATGATTCTGTTAGTAATCAGTTGGTAAATTTGTTGGCAAAATTTTTTAAAATTTGATTTTGATATCTGTCGATAATTCATCAGTAATTCGTTGGTAATTACCGACAGAATTTGTTTGTTGGTAAATTTTCGTCAGTGAAAGTTAGTTTTTTTAGTGTAAAACATAATTAAGTTTTAACTAATTGAGACAATTAACTAAAACATAATAGAGATAACTAAAATATAAATCAAATTTTAACTAAAAAATAATCAAATTTTAACTAATGGAGATAATTAACTAAAACATAATTCAATTTTAACATAATTAAGAAAATTACCTCAATTAATGAAAATAATACACAAGTATACACTCTTCAAACCAGAAACAATAACCCAAACAACCATTAGCATTTGTTTTAAAATTTAAACTAATTTTTCAAAAAAATAATTTTTTTTTTCAGATTTGGTCACCCCCTTGTCGATGGCTAGATTTGGCCGGCTGCTGGTTGTTGATTGATGGGCGGCCAGTAGCTGGTGTGGCTATGGGGTCGCTGGCTACACTAATGGCTAGTGCTAGTGTGGGCAGCAAGCTTGTTGGCCACATCAATAGCTGCTAGACACACCAGTAGCATGTTGGTGCAGCTAACGAGCTTCTGGCCGGCTGGCAATAGTGCCCACCGACTGGCCATTTAAATAATTTTAAAAGAGAAGA
This sequence comes from Jacaranda copaia, assembly GCA_014898725.1. Taxonomy (NCBI): domain Eukaryota; kingdom Viridiplantae; phylum Streptophyta; class Magnoliopsida; order Lamiales; family Bignoniaceae; genus Jacaranda; species Jacaranda copaia. Next base: position 1,085,848 of record JACGDI010005293.1, read on the forward strand.
AGAAGAAGAAGAAGAAGAAGAAGAAGAAGAAGAAGAAGAAGAAGAAGGGCATACCTAAGAGCAAATGGAAATTATCTAGGTAAGGAAAGAGGAAATTAGGGCATTTTATGTAAACCCGATAATTTGCGATGTAATTTTTCATCGCAAACTATTTTATTTTTTTTAATTTTCCAATTTTTCGCAGATTTTTCCATCACATTTTTTTTTTGAATTTTTTATTTGTTTTGCGATGGAAAATTTTGTGATGGAATTTTTGTTGCAAATTGTGACAAATTTTTCCATCACAAAAATTCATCGCAAAATGCCCATTTTTTGAATAACAAAAATTTTTACTAAAATTTATTCAATTTGCTATTTATAAAGAGTGAGTTTTATAATGACTACTTGGTATATCTGTTAATATAATGACTAAAATACTTATTGATATATATATATATATATATAATAATAATGTCAATTCAATTTTTGTTTCATTAGACAAAAGATATTACCCAAATTTAATTTAGTGTATACATGTTATTTAGTTACTTTACATATTTAAATTTTCTGATACACCTAAACTAACAAAAATGTTCCATCTTTTTTTTTTTTCTTTGTTTCCTTCATATATGTTATATTTTTTCACTGTCTATCTTTTTTCTCTAATTATGTTTTTTCTTATCTCCTCTATTTTATTATTTCAAATTTTCACGAAATAACGTTATTTCATGTGATACATTCTAGCAAATATAATGGTTTAGAAAGATACACCATTATGTAGAAATTATTATGTACTTTTTAATTTCATACACATCAAATGTACTATGATCACTGGTATACATTTGATAATGACACAGCTAATTGTTGTGTTGCTTAAACATAGGAACTAAGGTCATGTACAAGTTTTTTGTATAGATTTGTAAACATATTAAATTTTTGAAAAATTGAGAAGTGACACATGTAAAATAATATATTAAATATTAATTTAAAATTTTCTATTTAAATTTTGGGATATATTCCAAAAGATAAATAGTTGATTTTAATTAATAATTTAGTATTTATTTATGTTCAAAGATGGAATGTCTGCATCTATGAACCAATCAAATCAAAGATATTTGATATTGATATTATCTTTTGATATTTGATATTATCAAATCAAATATATATGATGTTATCTCTTGATATCTGATATTATTTTATCAAAGAAATAACCGTTGAAAGAGTTCCGGCCAATGTAGAAGTATTCCATCAAGTACCTATATAAATGGGTGATCCTAGCTCATTTGACACAACACAAAATCTAGCAAAAGAGAGAAATTTTGAAGAAATCTAGTAATTCTTTCAAGCAAATTCAAGGAGATCCATGACGTTCAAGGTATTCTTCACAAAATTCATACATTTTTTACGTTTGATTTGAGATCAAGGTGCGAAGCCCTCAAGTTGGCATAATTTTATTCAAATCAAATTTAAAGAAGATCCATGACGTTTAAGACATTTTTCACGGAGCTTAATTCAAGATTATATTTTGAAGAAAAGAATCAAAGGATTATATTAGAGATAAAATCCACAGTTGATTGATTGATTTATTTTGATTTTATTTGTACAATTTTTCTTATTTTAAAATTTTGATTTTTGCAGACAAGAAAATTTGTTATTACAAATTTTGGCATGCCCAGTAAGACCATATTTACCTATCATCTCTTTCCCTCATCAAAAATTAAAGTATCATGGCTACCAACAAGACTGTTGCATTGAAGATGACTACCTCAAATTTCATAAATGCTAAAGTAAAAAGTGTTTGTGTTACTACAAGAAGTATGTCCAAAAAGTCGCAATCATCCTTGGAAGTAAATCCTTCACTTGAAGTTGTGGAAAATGCTCTGTTGCATGCTATTGATACTAATGAAGGTGGTGCAAACTCAAAAGAAGAATCAGCAGCATCCACTCCTTGCTCAACCTCAAGCTCCTTAAGCATAGCGCTAGTGATGGTGACAAGTGTTACAACTTTAAAGGAAGAAATTGATAATTTAACAAAGATTATTAAAGGGCTAGCAAAGCATGTCCAAGAGCAAGATTCTCAAATCTCCAAGTTGATGAACACGGTGGATAATGCTGAGACTAGTCAAGTGATGGAGAAACATCCACAAAAAGGTGGCTAGTTGAAAATAAAAAGCTTATAGCAAAGGAATTGCAAGTTTCCACTGATGGACTAATTCTTATTGACTAGTTGAGAGAGTTTATCATGGGAACTATTACAGACAAGTTTGAAGAAAGCTGTAAGTTACTTATGACTTATTCCAAGCTATATACTCAAAGGATTAACAACTCAAAGATGTTGACTGGTTATCAGCCACCAAAGTTTCAGCAATTTGATGGCAAAGGCAATTCAAAACAACATGTGGCTCATTTCATTGAAACTTGCAAAAATGCTAGCACGTATAGAGATCACCTAGTAAAGCAATTTTTTCTATCTTTTAAGGGCAATGCTTTTGATTGGTATACTAACTTAGAAGCGAGCTCAATTGATAGTTGGGGGCAATTGGAGTAAGAATTTCTCAATTGTTTCTACATTACCTAAAGGATAGTTAATATGATTGAACTTGCAAATTCTCGCTAATAGAAAGAAGAACTAGTTATTAACTACATCAATCATTGGAGAAACTTAAGCCTCAATTGCAAAGACCAATTGTTGGAAGCTTTAGCTATTGAGATGTGCATTCAAGGCATGCATTGGGGACTCTAATCTATTTTGCAAGGAATTCAGCCCAAAACATTTGAAGAGTTGGCTACTCGAGCCCATGATATGGAGTTAAGCATGTTTACTAGCAGAGTAGAAGGGCTACCAAATCAGGAGCCTCATAACCTTAAAGAAAAGCAAAAATTCAAGAAAGGGGGCAAACCTCTTAATAAGATGTAAAGTAAAGAAGCTATGGCGGTGAATGCAACACCTATCAAGTTTTGTACAAAGACAGAAATCACAAAGGATGAAAAAAAGGATGTCTCCCTGGAAAGAGGACAAAGAAAATTAACTTTAAAGGAGATGTAGGCTAAGATATACCCATTCCTTGATTCTGATGTCTCTGGAATATTTGATGATTTACTTAATGCAAATATAATTGAATTAATTGAAATGAAATAACCTGAAGAAGCTAGGAAAATTAATGACCTAAACTATTGCAAGTACTATCAGTTGGTGGGTGACCTAATTCATGACTGCTTCGTATTTAAAGACAAAGTGATGTAGTTGGCTCGACAAGGGAAAATCTCACTTGAGGATGATAATACTACCTCAAATCATGTTACTATTGAGATTGGAAAGGATGTACTTGGCGATCACGACAGTGACATTGCATGCTGCATGATAAGTGAAGAAAAGATTTTCTCTAGTGAAGATGAAAAAAATCATGATGTGATTGAGGAATGCATGTTGGCAATGACTTTCACTGATAAAAACTTGTTGCTTGGCTTCAAGCCCTAAAATAGGCTACTATTTGTAACTGGCTATGCTCGTGAATAGAAAATAAATAGAATTTTGATTGATGGAGGATCAGTAGTCAAATCTTACCATTACGAGTGTTGAAGGATTTAGGAGTCTCCACAGATAAATTGACAAACAGTTATCTGATGATCCAATGATTTAATCTAAGGAGGCAAAGGGCTCTTGGAATAATAAGGATAAAGTTATTGATGGATGATATATTATCAACGACATTGCTTCATGTCATAGATGCCAAGATATCATACAATATGCTTCTAGGCTAACCTTGTCTAATGAAAATGGTGTAGTTCCCTTTACTTGGCACTAATGTTTCAAGTATTATCGAGAAAGTGTGGTAAAGAAAGTGCTTGGAGATAGCAAACCTTTCACTGAAGCTAAATCACACTTAGCAAATGTCAAATACTACATCAAAAGTATTGAAACTGCCAAGGCCAAAGAACAAAAGGAATCCAAGTAATAAGATGATCTTAATGGAGGAAACAAGGTTAAAGACTCAACTCTAGCATGTCGCAGTGAAGATCATGTAAAGAGTGAGTTACCTCTGGTAGGATTTGAATCATTGAAAAAATTGATGTTTACTCTAACCAAGCCTGATGCAAAGAAGCCATCTCCTTAGCTTCTAGAAGGATTTGTTTGCCCAACTCAAGGAGCAAAAAAGAAAAAAAGAGAATCTCTACAACTTTAAGCGGTGCTTTATTTTGAATATCTCATGTGGTAGAACCTTGAAGGTTAAATTGCAAACCATTATCTTCACACTAACTTAAATGGCCGAAAAAAATAAAAAAGAAACTATGGCTTCTTCATATCATATTGTTGTTAGTAATAGTCGATCACTTCATCAAAGTACTATAGATCATCTTTCCAAGAAAATCTCTAAGCTTATCTATAATGGTTACATAAGTGAAAAAATGGCATCATACAAATAGTCCATATGAGAAAAAGGGATGGACAAACAATGGGATGTATAGAATTTAAGAAGATTGAGTCCATGGAAGAAGATATTGTGCCACCGTGTAATATTACTTTGAATGAAGAATTTTTAATAAAAAAGATGCTAAAATTGCTCCTCCTGAGTTTGAAGAAGGTTTTAAAGCTATTGTAGATGAATTGAAAGAGATTAATTTAGGTGATGTTAATAATTCACAACCTATCGACATTAGTGCTTTGTTAACTACTGAGGATGAAGAAGTATATGTTGAGTTATTATTTGAGTTCAGAGATGTGTTTACATCGTCATATAAAGAGATGCCAAGGATAGATGGTAGTCCATTATCTATTAGTGAAGAAAGAAACTCGTCTAGTCAAACAAGGTCAATGATAGTTTTATCTCGAATTAGTTCCTTTGATTAAGGCTGAGGTTAATAAGCTCATCGAGTTGGGTTTATTCAAGAAGTCAAGTATCTAACATGGATCTCCAACATTGTCCTAGTGAGAAAGCAAAATAGAGAAGTTCGAGTTTGTGTTGACTTTAGGGACTTGAATAGTGCTTGTCCCAAGGAAGATTTTTCATTACCCATTGAGAACTCATGATTGATGCTACCACAGGGCATGAAGCACTATCATTTATGGATGTATCATTGGGGTATAACCAAATACGCATGTCACCAAAAGATGAGGAGTTAACGACATTTCGTACTCCTGAGGGAGTATATTACTACAAAGTGATGCTGTTTGGACTGAAAAATGTTGGTGCCGTATATCAAAGATCTATGCAAAAGATCTTTGATGATATGCTTCACAAGAATATTGAATGTTATGTTGATGACGTGGTTGTCAAGTCCAAAAGGCAAGAAGATGATCTCCAAGATTTAAGACAAGTTTTTGAGCGCATGAGAAAATATCAACTCAAAATGAACCCATTAAAGTATGCATTTGGTGTTAAATCAGGAAAGTTTCTGGGATTTGTTGTTTGTCATCGAGGCATAGAAATTGAGCAAGCATAAAGTAATGTAATTTTGAAAATGCTAGAACTTCAAGACATCTATGAACTCAAAAGTTTGCAAGGAAAGTTAGCTTATTTACAAAGATTCATATCAAATTTAGCAGTTAGTTGTCAACCATTTAGTCATCTCATACAGTAAGGCATTCTATTTGAGTGGGATGAAACTTGTAGTAATGCTTTTAAAAGCATAAAAACTTATTTGATGAAGCCTCCTATGTTGGTTGCCCCAGTACCTGGACATCTATTGATTCTTTATATCACTGCTCAAGAATATTTTGTTGGAGCTTTACTAGCATAGGAAAATGATAGAGGAAAAGAAAATGCCTTGTACTACTTGAGTAGAATAATGAAGCCAAATGAGTTGAAATACTCACCGATTGAGAAAACATGTTTAGTTCTGATCTTTGCAATCCAAAAGTTGAAGTGCTACTTTTAGGCTTATACTGTTTGTCTTGTCTCAAAAGCAAATTCAATAAAATATGTCATGTCAAAACCTATTCTCTCTAATAGACTCACAAAATGGTATCTTCAGTTGCAATAGTTTAAGATTATCTATGTTCCGTAGAAGACAGTGAAAGGACAAGTTTTAGCTAACTTCATGGCTGATCATCCCATCCTTACTGAGTGGGAATAATCTAATGAACTATCCGATGAAGATATTTTGGTAATTGAAATTTTACCTTCTTGGAAAATGTACTTTGATGGAGCATCCTACAAAGAATGAGCTAGTGCTGGAATAGTATTCGTCACGTCAAATGATGAAGTATTACCATATTCCTTCACTTTAATTGAAAATTGTTCCAACAATATTGCTGAATATCAAGCTCTTATTCTTGGGTTAGAAAATGCGGTTGACATAAAATAGTTGCGTCTTAAAGTTTATGGAGATTCTAAGTTGGTGGTCAACCAATTGCTTGGAACATATGAAGTCAAGAAGCCTGTATTACTCCCATACTTTAATTATGCAAAAAGACTTGTTGGATAGCTTGGGGACGTAGAAATTGAACATGTGCCAAGAAAAGAAAACAAGCAAGTTGATGCATTAGCTAAATTGGCCCCTTCACTTGCCATACCTGAAAATAAAGTACGAATTCCAATATGTAAAAGTTGGGTTATACTGCTAATTTTTGAGGATGACAATTGTGAAGAAGATGAAATCCATGTTGTTTAAGTATTTTAGATAGAGAAAGAAGATTGGCACCAGCAGTTTGTGGATTATTTGAAGTATGAAAAGTTACCAGATGATCCATATGAAAGAGTTAATATCTAACATCGTGCAGCTCATTTCATCTATTACAAAGGTGTACTTTATAGGCAACCATTTGATGGAGTCTTCATGCATTATTTAAGTAATGATGAAACTATATAAGCTATGAAGAAGCTCTTTCCAAAGTTTGCAGTGCTCCTTAGTCAGGTCCAAGAATACATTTTTGGATAAAGAGAATGGGCTACTACTAGCTAACAATGGTAAAAGATTGCATGGATTATGCTCAAAGATGTTAAGCTTGCCAATTCATGCAAATTTCATTCACCAACCACTTGAGCCATTGCATCCAACTATTACTTCATGGCCATTTGATGCTTGGGGATTAGATGTGGTTGGATCCATGACAAAGTCTTCTGCTGGGCACTTGTATATTTTAGCTGCAACAGACTATTTCTCTAAGTGGGCTAAAGCAACACACCTCGAAGAAATAAAAAAGAAAGATGTTGCTGACTTTATCTACATTAACATTATATGTTGCTCTGGGTTTCTTGATACATAATCACTGATAATGGAAGGCCTTAGTAATAGTCTGATAGGTATACTTTGTTAGAAGTTCAATTTTAAGTAGAGAAAGTCTTCCATGTATTATGCCGTGGCTAATGGTCTTGCTGAGGAATTTAATAAAACTCTATGTAATCTACTGAAGAAAGTAGTCTCAAGTCAAAAAGAGATTGTCATGAAAGAATTGGGAAAGCTTTATGGGTAGATCAAACTACTCATAGAACACATACACAAGCAACTTTATATTTGTTGGTTTATGGCGTTGAAATTATTTTACCTCTTGAACAGCAAATTCCATCATTAAGGATAACCATATAAGAAGGATTGACTGAGGAAGAAAATGCATGCTTACATCTTGAAGAATTAGGGGCCTTTGATGAGAAAAGATTAGAATCATAGCAAAGACTTGAGTATTATCAAGCTCAGCTCTCTAGGGCATTTAACAAGAAAGTGCAATCACAATCTTTTCAAGTTGGGGATTTGGTGCTCACTATGTGAAGGCCCTTCATCACAACTCATCGGATTGGGAATGAGTTCACATCAAAATGGGATGATCCTTATGTTGTCAAAAATATTTATACAAATGGTGCATATAAGTTGGTTGTTGATGATGGATTAAGAATTGACCCAATAAATGGGAAGTTCTTGAAGCGCTATTATGCATAAAGTTGGGTGATTGCTCTTTCACGCACGAGCTTAAACTACTTGTTGCTTGTTAACGTTCGAGCCTAAACTGTATGTTACTTCTTGATGCACGAGCCTAAAATGCATATTGCTCCTTGACGCATGAGTATAAACTGTGAATAGTACCCACCAAAGGTAGTGCATATGGTTAAATTGCTAACTTACCTCACCAAAAGTAGTGCATGTGGTTAAATTGTTAACATACTCCACCAAAGGTAGTGCATGTAGTTAAACTGCTAACTTTCCCCACAAAAGGTATTTTATGCGGTTAAAAAATCAAATACCTCATCTAGTTCAAGGTGGTTAAACAATGGATATTCTTGGCCCGCATTAGTATAAAATGTGAACATCAACCCCCCCACCCCCAAATGATGCTTTATTTTTTTACTACGTTTAACTTGATCCCTTTAATGGGTATGTAGGCAGTTTAGATATTCTTTAAGTTCAGTCATGATTTTACTTTAAATTATATTTTTCCTTTGTTTAAAAAAAAAAGGGTTGTTTAGTTGTTTTTATTAAGTTTGATTTTTTTAAGAATAATAAAAAATAGTTTAGTTGTTTTTATTAGTTTGAGTTAATTGGTTGTTGAATCAAAAAGAAAAAAAAAGGTTGTTTAGTTGTTTGTATTAAGTTAGAGTTTTCTTTTTAAGTTTAAAAAAAATTAGCTGTTTTTATTAAGTTTGAGTTTTTGAGTTCACTTTTTTTTTTAAAAAAAAAAAACATCTTAAGTGTTAATTTGAGTTAATTAGTCAATAAAAAAAGGTTGCTTAGTTGTTTTTATTAAGTTTAAGTTTGAGTTAATTAGTTTATTAAGTCAAAAAATAAGAGTTAAAAAATAAAAGTTGTTTAGTTGTTTTTATTAAGTTTCAATTTATTTTTTTAAGTTAAAATATACATATATATAGTTTAGTTGTTTTTATTAGTTTGAATTTTTAATTACTTTATTAAGTTAAAAAAAGGGAGTTTAGTTGTTTTTATTAGTTTAAGTTAATTAGTTGAGAAAAAAAGGAAATTTAGTTATTTTAGTTTGAGTTTTTAATTAGTTTATTTACAAAAGAAAAAGAGATAGTTTAGTTATTTTTATTAAGTTTGAGCTTTTTTTTTTGTCTGTTGAATAAAAAAAAAGATTGAAAGATAATTTTTTTTTTCTATTATGTAATAGAAAAAATAAAAATAAATGCAACATAGTTTGTTTTAAAAAAAAAGGGGTGCAAAAAGTTCTAAACAAATTTCAAGCAAAAAGACTCAAGTTCTTTAATTCTTCTTTGATAGCTTCCAAGTGTTCCATTGAAGTTTGTAAATTCTCAATTACTTTATTACTCAATGGACGAGTTTTCCTGCTGGCAGCAATTTCCTCTTCAATCTTATGAATTTTAACTTGAGCACTTCGAAGAAGTTGTTAGTGTTTCAATGATGAAGTCAAGTTCTTCTTGCGTTCCTTCAATTTTTCAAGCTACTTTCCAACACATTTCAGTTCTTCTTGGGTTGATTGAATTTGATTTCTCTATTTGCTTTCTCTAATTTGGGCATCATGGAGACAACTTTTGGCTTCATCTAGTTGTTGTGCAAGAAATTTATTGGATGTTTTCTCAAAAAATGCTGATTTTGCCTCATCATAAGTAGCGGCCTTGTCAAAAAGCACTTGTAATAATTCTTCCACATTGGAGATGTCAAATTTGTTGAAACCCCTCATTGATTCAAGTACAAATTGAATGCTATCTTTGATAGATGAGAAGGAATTAAGTGGAGTATTTGCTACTCTCTTGCGAAGGCCATCCTACAACATTTGAAGATACTCTTTTTGATGATTGAGTACAAATTTTTCACCTTCAAATACTGAAATTGGAGCACAACGAGATGGTTGTTTAACTTTCATACTATGGAGTGCCTCATTTTGCATTGTTGTATCAATTGGAGCATTCATGGCCAATAAGTTGGGTCCTATGATTGATCTTCGGCTACCTTAGGATGTCTCATTTTCATCAACATTAATAATTTCATTTTCCAACTGAAATATTATATGATTTGAGTGAGCAAATGACCAAAATGTGGCTTATTTAAAGATGAAAAAAAAGTATAAAATAAATAAAATAAAAAACTCTTTGGCAAAGTTCTCTGTTGGCCAAGAATCACTTGGCTTTGGGGATTTGGGACCCCTTTAAAGCCTTTTCCAATGATGATATGCATTACTACTGTTGCTTGCTTCTAAAGGATAATGATTTCTTCTCTTTTCTTTTGGAGGCTCAATATTTTCTAAGTTGGGAGGATTTTAAATGTCTTCAACAAGTGGTCTATTTCCTTTATCATGATCCTTGTTCTTAAGGAAAAATTTTGATTGACTTCAAATTGATCAATTGTGTAATATTTTCATCAAAGTAATCTCTATACATTTTAGTCCACCACTTCTTGTAAGGATCCGAAGAGAATTTTTTGCATTTAGGAGCGCATAAGGAAACAATGCTATAGACATAGAATTATGCAAAGTGTATAAGTGCCAATAGTGAAGTCCTTCATTCAATACAGTTGTGTGAATGTCATGAGCAAGAATTCTAGGAACTTGATAATATCCAAATTGATGACTGAAGTGATGAGGACTATAAGGTTGAACAATAAAGTAGTCGCCTTGCTGCAAAGGAAGATAATATGAGTGAATAGCAATGAAGCATTCTTGCTCCAATTCTATAGCCTTGCCATCATCAATATATGGAAGTCCTTTGTCTTTGCTAATCATGGTACAAGTCCAGGAAACAAAATCCCCTTTGTGAATTCTCCTCTGGGCCTTCTTTGGATCATAATATTTTGCACCTCATTTGCCAGAATAAATCGCCATTTTTGGGCCACATATTCTTTGCCAAACTTGATAACGTGTCTTGAAGTAGTGCATTAACCAAGCATAGACAAAGTGGATTGAAAAAGAAGAATGGACATGACTTGGCCATGGGGAACCTGGAATTTTATTTAAACCATTATAAATGCTGGCTAAAACTGGAATAGCATGACTAACTTTCCTACTAGTGGCCATAATGCATGCTATCTTGAAAGTGTTGGGGCGTATGGAATTAAAATCATTGGTAGGAAAAATAAACAAGCAAAGTGCTATCAAATAGGTTTCTTCTCTCAAGTTCCCAGGAATCCCAAGTTTTGAAAATAATGCCTCCACTGGAGTAGACCATTCTCTATGAACACTAAAATCGCCAAGAGGATTATGAGTTGATTAGGGATGGACCATTTTTTTATCCTTGCATGGTGGTGGTAAATGGTATTTTATGGCTTTTTAGGACCAATACTTTACCTATTTTTCCATAGTAACTTGAGAAAATTGACCACCATGGGCACACATTTAAAGTAAATGATAAGTTTGAAATAAGTATTTGCAAGAATTAGAGAAAAATTTACTTCTTGTCTTGTCAACGCCAGTAAGCTCCTTGGCACAAGGAATAACTTCATCATAAAAAATTCCTGTCATAGGGAGGCCTACAAGGTTGTGTGAATCCCATAGCAATATGGGTAATTCTCCAAAGAAAGTAAAAAGAGTAATTGTATGTGGATACAATGCCTCACAAAATGCTTTGATATTCTTAGAATTGCGATCATATTTGAATAATGAAGCATACACTGGATCATATACTTGTGCGGCAATCAACTTGTGCTTGCATTGGCTAAGGACATCTTCCGTCCACTCTAAGTATCCTTTGATGTAGTGGAATTCGCCATCAAATTGAAGAGTTTCTCCCTACTTGGCTTTGCCCTCAATAATGTTGCGACCTAATGTTGGCAAAAGAATTGATTCATTTGATTATTGATGGCAAATTAGTTTATTTGGAGGATAATGATGAGTTATACCCTTAAAGCCCACACTTTGGAAGTTGATCTCCTGGGACCACTCCTCAATATGAAGTGAATTAGTCAGCCTTGACCACTTTGTTGCATATCTACCAGTGAATGGATTATAAGTAGTCAAAAGTGTGCCTTTCTCCGTAGGTTGATTCTCTTCATTAAGGATAATCAAGTGTTGTACTCCAGCACCAGTTGAAACATCCGTAAAGTAAACCATGGTGCAATTTGCAAAGACACAATAAAAGTTAATAAAGTTGTTGAGAAAGAAAAAAAGAAGAAAAGATGTAATTCAAAGAAAATTGATGTGAAAAATGGTCATGTTTAATGCTCATGTGAATTAATGAAGAATTAAGTTGATGCAGAACTCATAAAAATACTAAAATAATGGAGAATATTCATGGAGGCACTTTGTCAAACATGAATGATGCATGAGCTAAGGAAGAAAGAATTAAAAAAATTAAGAAGTGATCAAACCCAAGAATTTAACAAAGCAAATACCCAACAATCAAGAGCAAATTCTTAGCAATTGGCCAAACCAAATTCTCAATGTGTTGTTGTGTGCTTTTGAGCTCTTGATCGAGTCCCTTTTTATAGGCATTCATTAAAGTTAATTAATTTGAGTGGGACCCAAACCTTTGAGATGTGGTTTTGCAGAAAATAGATTCCAACCTATCCTGGTACATTCGAACACAACACAAAATTTCAGCAAAAGAGAGAAACTTTGAAGAAATCCAGCAATTCTCTCAAGCAAATTCAAGGAGATCTAGGATGTTCAAGGCATTCTTCACAGAATTCATATATTTTTAGCATTTGATTCGAGATCAAGGTGCAAAGCCCTCAAATTGGCATTATTTTTATTGAAGGAGATCCACAACGTTCAAGGCTTTCTTTGCAAAATTCATACATTTTTGGCGTTTGATGAGATCAAGGTACAAAACTCTCGAGTTAGCATTATTTTATTCAAATCAAATTTAAAGGAGATCCACAGCATATAAGGCATTTTTCATGGACCTCAATTCAAGATTATATTTAGAAAAAAAGAATCAGAGGATTAGATTAGAGATAAAATTCAAAATTGATTGATTGATTTGTTTTGATTTTATTTGTAATATTTTTCTTATTTTGTAATTTTGATTTTTGCAAACAAGAAAATTTGTTGTTACAAGGTTATTTGTGTAAATTATTGATGTAGACTCTATCCAAACTTGTTCTATTATTTCTAGTAGGTTTAGGCATGGTTCTAAGTCTTCACAAATATTAATTGAAACATATATGGTATTTTTTTTTGTGGCTTGGATAGTATAATCTTCTATCCATTGATAGACCTAGTTTGGCATATCCCTCCAATTCTAATTACTAAATAATATTTTCTACTCTTTTGATCCTTTGATGCAAAGAAGAATGTGATAGAACGATAGAATTACGAGTGACAAGTTCATCTTGTGCATAAGGTGAATGAGATAACACGAGAAAATAAGTATCATTGGCTTGTAGGATTTTCCATATATATTTACATAAATAGCCTAAAGATATACAAAAGTGATAGAGATCAGGCACTACAAGAAAAAATGGATATAACCACATTTCAATGTGTGGCAATAAATAACCTATTGCCACACGTAATCATACACCACGGTTTTCATTAGTGTGGTACTGTTTGCTGTGGTCTAAGCTTAACACCACGCTTACAAGTGTGGTGTTTGTAAAAGTTACGGTTTCACATGCAAATGTAAGGATATTGATTTAATACCACACTTCTTTATGTGATCTAATATTTTGGGGAATATGTTAAAAACTTATTACTACAGAACCAATCATTGTGCTATACTTATATAATTACATTTACCAACTGTAACATAAAAGAGAAATCGCCACATTTTAATTTGTAAACAAAATTAGAATTACTTACATTTTGAAGTGTAATGCTGGGCATATAATATTACATTTCCTAACTGCAACATCAAATCAAAACCACCACACTTTTATTTGTCAACAAAACTACATTTAGTTACAATTCAAAGTGTAAATGCTAAATATTGTTATACTTTCTAACTGTGACATAAAGTAGAAATTCCTAGGTCCTAATTTGTGACAAGAGCTAGAATTAGTTACATATAAAAGTGTAATGCTAGGCATGTATTTTTACAATGAAAACCTTTTACCCTATGCCAAACTGTAATATAAAGTATATATAGCTACACTTCTTTAAAATACAAACATTTACTGCGTATTTTAAGTGTAATAGCAAGTGTTTATTCTTACACAAAATATTACCACACAAAAACATGTAACAATAGGCATGTATTGTTACAATTCTTACTTGAAACACAAATTTTGCATTCTTTTCTGTTGCACCTTATTATTACAACCAAAATTTTAGCAACATAAATGAACCACTTCAACACATCACCATCCATATATACGAAACAAATTCTCAACTAGAGAATATAATTCATTGTGAGCATCAAAATCATATTCTTTGCATCTTCAATTCAAAACATAGTCTAAAGAATCCATTCAATGTTGTGACATAAAATTCATCCAAAAAAAGAACCACTAATCAATCAATGCTAGTCTAAAATTACCACCAAAAGTACTTGGTCCAACACTTGGCATAATAATCCTACATGCTCGACAAAATAATATCATAGTTCAAGATAGAGAAGTGAAATAAAGCCTCAAGCACATTTCTATTTGCAATCCAACTTTACCATTTCAATTGTTGTCATCTCGAACCACCCTTGCGCAAAGAAAAAAAGACCAATAGTTAAACATGTTGCAAAAATAACTTAAAACAACTATCTAAACAAAAAATGAAATCTAAGACCATTTAAATCCCTCCAACTTTCTCCATCATTAATAATATTTATCAAGCAATCATATTAATATTAGCCTAAGAATATGATAGAAGATCAAGATTATGATTATACAATGAAATGGGCTAATGATACTATAAATAACAATATAAAAATTTCAAGTTGTTATACTTACATGATGGTTCAAGAAAGAAATTTGATTTTGATGAAATAAAAAAAGATCAAAGATAATTGTGTATTTGAATGATCAAATAAATCATAGGTATAGCCACCTATTGGGCGTCTTATATCCTTGCTTTTAGTAATCTTAGAAAAAGGTAAAAATGATCAAAGTAAAAATCATAATTCTTATAAGGCTAGGATATTTTCGTTGAATGAAGTCTTCTATTTTGGGCTCTATTCTTTTATTTTAAAACATTCTTAGACACACTCCAATAGTAGAAAAGATAAATCCTTATATAAATCAATGTGGATAGAGATCATATGTCGCTTGTTGATGGATACTATCTAATCTATATACAAATTATTTATGTTAAATGCGACTTTTGCACTAAATGCAGCTTTGATCTAAATGGAATTAAATTAATGATTTTTATTTTTTTTCTATTTGAATGTATCACAAAATGGTAAAGGTAAGATGCCAATGTCTAAGATGATTAGGACCCACCAAAAGAGCACATTTTTGGTTGTATACATCCTACAAAGATCAATTTGCATCCTAACATGAAGTTTCTTTCTGATAGTAATTTTCCACTAAAAAGGACTGCACAAATCAAATTCAAGAACCTTTTCTTTTGCTCTCAACTAAGCATGAATTAAAAATAGTTACAAAAAAGTACATACTCCCCTACATTTATTTATGCTGATGGGGATGCTTACTTATAGAGGTTAGAAACTTACTTGTTCCAATTTCATTAGATGGAAAACTATATGAGCGATACACCTATACTTCCTCCCACTCCTACTGGTTAGCATGATGTAATGTGTCTTCATTACTTGGATGCTTTCTTCTTGTCCTCTCTATTGCAAACAAACAAACAAACAAATAAACAAACAAAAAAGCTAATAAGTAACACAACCTTATTTATAAAGTATAAATAAACAAAAATTGAAACAAATGAAACTAGCTAACAAATATTGACAAATTGAGAAAAAACAACAGAACTATCTAAGTTTTATGAAAATATAATAAAGATCATGATATACTAGGTGGTGACACTTGTCCATTGTAACATCTCCATTTCTTTCTTTTGTCGTATCAACTCTTGAATCTTTGATAATGGCATATCAACTTTAGTTCCAACAATATCCTCCCTCACTAACACAACATCTTCATTTCCATTAGATAGTTGTTTGTACCCCATTCTTCTGAGTCAAAGTCATTCCTTTCTTCCATGTTATAGTAATCTCTTGCTATTATTTTCAACACAAGTTGCCAATTGCTCTCCATTGGGTCTTCAACATAGAAAATTTGTTTTGCTTGAGAAGCAAGGATGAAAAGCTCATTATGATGTTTGACATTTGTAAAGTTTGTCACTATAAATCCTTTCTCATCTTACTTCAATCTTGAACCTTTCGAAACCTAATCACAGTCAAACAATACTAATTTTCATCCATCTAAATAATCTAACTCGATCATGTCCTTTACAACCCCTTAGTAATTTAACTCACTCAATATAGGAAGAGTATCTCTCCTACTTACAAAACTGGAAGTCCACGCTATTACCATTAGCCCACTATTTTGAGTTTTTTTTATTTTACTTATTTTTTCACAATCTTTTGTATGAAATTTGAATCCATTAACTACGAACCCACTAAGTTGTTTTCCAATCATGTTTGGTCCTTTAGCTAACAACTTTAAATTCTTAGAAATGACATCATTGTCATCCAATTACATGCCTTTAACCTATAGAAAAAATACAAAAAAAATAAAATATAAACAAGTCTTTTAGCTTAAAAGATTCTAACAAACAATTCAACATATAAAAACCTTTAAAAAACTTACATGATCTCAAAGCCAAGATGCAAATGTTTCACTATGGATATGATGAATTTTCATGCTTAGATGAAGAAGGATTTTCATTGACAATTATAGTCTTGTGTTCACTACAAATATCAAAATATATATAAGTCAGATCAATTGGTCAAGAAAAATTAATCAAGCATTAAGATAACCTGCTTGACATATTGCTCAATGTCTTTGCAATTGAACAACACATATCTATGTGCCTATGATAATGTGTTATCATCCAATCTCATAGTTTTTTATCTTTCCAACTGGCCTTTCTTCCACTGAAAAGACATCAAAACTCTCTTTGGGAATTTCATTAATGAAATCATTCCTTCCAATTTGATTAAATCTTGTCTCAATATTATCAGATAAGTAAATAGAACAAAATGTGAGGCATTCATCCACTATACAGCTTTCTACAATTGAACCCTCTGGGTGACTTTTGTTTCAAATGTATGATTTTAAGGTAGATAAATACATATGGAGTAATAGAACATATTAAAATGAAATTATTGAAAAAGAGAAGTAGACTACTAATAGTAAATAAATCCTTATACATACCTTTCAATTGGATACATCCAACGATAATGAATTGGGCCTACAATTCTGGCTTCAGATGCCTAATGAATAGATAAGTGCACCATAATATCAAAAAATGAAGGAGGAAGAATCCTTTCAAGTTGACATAATATCTCTGAAATATTCTTTTCCATTTTAATTAAACAACCAGGTCAAAGGACTTTACAACACAATTCTCTAAATATGTATACAATTGAATAAGAGGTGATCGCACTGATTTTGGCAAAACTTTTCTCAAAGCTAATGGAAGTAGTTGTTGCATTAAGATATGATGATCATGATTTTTCAACCAAAATATTTTGAATGTCTTTAGCTTATCACATCTTGATATGTTTGATGAATATCCATCTGGCACCTTTATTTTTCTTAAGACTTTGAAAAATATCTCTCTTTCTTTCTTATTCATTGTAAATGAGGCAGCAGGTAAGAAACATTTATTGGAATCCCCTTCTTTTGGATGAAGACTTCGCCTAATGCCCATATCTTATAGATCTATATGCGCACACAAATGATCCTTTGATTTTCCAGATAAACCAAACAAAATTCCAAGAAGACTATCACATATGTTCTTTTCAATATGCATGACATCAAGATTATGACAAACCAAGTTATCTTTCCAATAAGGTAGCTCAAAACATATACTTTGTTTTCTCCAACCATTAGGCATTTTTGGATTATCAATTACCAATTTTCCAAATTGAATGGGATCACAAAACTTCAACTCATCAAGTATCATAAAACCTGTTAATAGTGAAGGAGCACCTCTTACTCCTTTCTTTCCATCAAAAGAACTCGAATCCTTTTGATAAGGATGATTGTAAAGCAAAAACTAATGATAGCTCATGTAGCATTCCTTCTTAGAAAAATGCAACCTTAAAGATGATACCTCTTCGTAACAAAGAGGACAGGAAAAATAACCTTTGGTGCTATGACCATACAAGTACGCATATGCTGGAAAGTCACTAAAGGTCCACATTTATGCAACCCACATTATAAAATTTTGTTTCTTTATTGCATCATATGTTACCACACCAACATCCCATAATTCCTTCAACTCTTTTATCAAAGGCTATAAATACACATCAACATCATTTCTAGGTTGAGTTGGGCCAGGAATAATCAATGATAACATGAAATGAGGTTTTTTCATACACATCCAAGGTGGTAGATTATATGGTATCAGAACTATAGGCCATGTACTGTGATTTACATTCATAGTTCTAAATGGATTAAATCCATCTAAAGCCAACCCCAATCTTACGTTGCGATGATCTTTTGCAAATTCAACATTTTTATAATCAAATGTATGCCAAGCAGGAAAGTCAGCTGGATGCCTCACATTTCCATCTTTTGGATGATTTTCAGCATGCCATATCATAAAAGATGTTGTTTTTGATGACATAATCAACCTCTACAATCGTTTCTTTAAAGGAAAATGCCCCAAGGATTTGAATGGAACATTTTTACCTCTTAGTTTATCAACCCACCTTGATTATTGACATGTTTTACATTCATTTCTCCACTCATTAGGCCCTCAGTATAAAATACAATCATTTTGAGAGGCATCAATTTTTTCATAATTCATCCCTGGTTCTTTTAATAGCTTTTTAGCATTATACCAAGATTTTGGTAGTTGGACACCCTCTGGGAATGCTTCATTTAACAAATCAATCATCATGTTAAATGACTTATTGGTCTAATTGCCAAGACACTTAATATGAAGCATTCTCATAAGAAAGGAAAGTTTGGAGAATTTTGTACAACCTGGGTATAGGTCTTGTTGAGAATCTTCTATCAACTCAGAAAATCTCTCAGTCTAAGCATTAACTTCTTCATTTGCAAAGTACCTCGAATTCTATATGAGAAAGTCTTCATTTTACTGCCAAAATATATCATTGAATATACCTTGCATATCATCTAGTGCGTCCATGTCTCTCCTACATTAGAGATATTGTGTGAATGTGATGAAGATGAACTAGGAAACTGAAGTTCATCATGTGCCACCTACTGGGTATAGCCCATTATGAAACCTTCACAAATTAAATGTTCTTTCACAATTTCTCTCATTCTACATACCCCATTCTTGCATTTTCTACAAGGACACAATATTATTCTTGAGATATTTGAATTTCTGAATGCAAAATTTAGAAATCCTTCAACTCCAATTCTGTATGCATTACTTGTCCTAGGCAAGTCCATCCAAATTTTATCCATTTTCAAGCACAAGATATAAGTCAATATAAATGTGCACTATCTCAGAATCTTAGACCAACAAAGAAATTAGAGCTTTCAATGAAAAAATGATAATCTAGTTAATTCGCACAAATAGATGTAGAATTGGTTAGAAAAAATCATATAACAGAAATCAAATTAGAAAAACTTGAAATTAAAAATTAAAACTTATTATATGAACCTAACAAAAATTTAAGCTAAGTGGCACATGGCCCAGCGGCATCAGTCTCCCACGTAATGTGGGAGGTTAAGAGTTCAAGCCCTAATGAACTCCTGATGTGCGTGTGTATAAATAAGAACTTAACAAAAATTTAGAAACCAATATGAACAATATACAATTTATAACTAAAATATCTTAAGAGTCAACTATGACATACAACCATAAATGTATTAAAGATTTAATATCAATAAATTTGTAACTTACTTGAAGTTTTATTAGATTGAGACTTTTTCAAGTGATGGCTCAATGATTCTTCTTGCAATGCACATTTAAGGTTTCAAATTCTCACCATCTCTAGTAAAAGAAAATAGAAAAAAGAAATCATTTATGCGTGTTTATGCCATAATACATATATAGACATGAAAAAAATTGAGAAAAGTTCTTTGTTCATGTAAGTGGTGAAATATAAAGGAGACTTGGTTCTTCAATTAATTTGCCTCCACTAACATAAAATATCTTTTAATATGTTTTATTAAGATACTTGAAAATGATTAAAAATTTCACAAGAAGATTTTCATTAGTCCAGTTGGTTAGAGAACTCATATAGTGAGGAGGTGGTCTGGAGTTCAACTCTAGATGGAAGCAAATTGTATTTTTTGGTTGGATTTTCACTTTTTAGGCTTAATTGAGTTTTTGCAGTAAAGGTCACAAGAAGATTCTCATTAGCCTAGTTGGTTAGAGAACTTATTTAGTGAGGATGTGGTTTAGAGTTTAATTCTAGATGAAAGCAAATTGCATTTTTGGTTGGATTTTCATCTTTCAAGCTTAATTAAATTTCTACAGTAAAGATCACAACAAGTTTCTCATTAGTCTAGTTGGTTGGAGAACTCATTCAGTGAGGAGGTGGTCTAGAGTTCAATTCTAGATGAAAGTGGATTGTATTGTTGGTTGGATTTTCACCTTTCAAGCTTAATTGAGTTTTCTGCAGTTCAATTCAGTGAAAAGGTGGTCTATAGTTCAATTCCAGATGAAAGCTAACTGTATTTTTGGTTGGATTTTCATCTTTCAAGCTTAATTGAGTTTCTGCAGCAAAGGTCATAACAAGAGTTTCATTAGTCTAGTTGGTTAGATAACTTATTTAGTGTAGAGGTAGTCTAGGGTTCAATTTTAGATGAAAACAGACTGTGTTTTTGGTGGCTCAATTAACTCTCTGTAGTAAAGGTCACAATCCTGGGTTCAACTTCTCAATGAAAGCAGATTGTCTTTTGGTTGGATTTTCACCTTACAAGCTGCATTAATGTTATGCAGTAAATTAAAGGCATGTGAAGAAGATTAAATCTACTACACCAAATGCATTCTAATTATTGTATAGACAATTTCTTTGGACAGATTATTATGTGTGTATACCAACCAAAAATCACACAAAAATTTAGAAATTACTTGGGAGAACTTGATTTAGTTTTGAATGATGCTAAAGGTCAAAGTTATTTTAGGCAAAAAATGGAAAGGTGAAAAATGGAAGCATGATTAAGCTAATTTAATTGATTGAGAATCAAGTTTTGGTTTCTCAAGTAGCACTAAATGTTTGCAGATAGATTAATTCATGTACAAGTTTTATTATATTAAAAGGTCAGAAACATAGATTACACTCTAAAGTAATCCACCAAAGTGAACAAACAAAAGGAGAGAGGTAGAAAGGAAATAAGGGAGAACAAAACACTGGGAGTTCAAATTATATTAAGGATCACAAAAATTCAACAACTTTGTAAGATGGTCACAAAGAAAAACGATGCACTCACATCTATACTTGAGTTCCAAGTTCCAGCATCAAGGTGTGATTAACTTTATCAAATGCTGGGCCAACAAATTGAGTGGGACCAACAGAAGGGGAAATAAAATGGTGATGGAGATGAATAATAGATGCATTTTCCATAATAGCAAGTAAGAAGAGAAGAAAAATATTTAAAGAGAGGGAGGGAGATCCAAATTTTTCCAAAGAAAGATCCCAAAAGAGTTCAATTTTTCCAGAGTTCACTCCTAAAGTCTTGGACTCTTTTCTCTTTGAGAATAGAGAAGGCTTAACATCAACTTTACAGATGCAGTTATGGGATGCATCATCTATTTCAAGACCCAGGCATTGGCCCATCAAATTTTGGCTCCATATAATGCTGATCAAACAAGATTTGCCAAGAAATTTACACTTACATATGAAGGTAACTGAATTCTAAGACTCTTTACTCCCACCCTCACCTGCACTGGAACAAGAAGCATTAGCAACCTAAATCCCATTCTCCCCAAAACAAGAAGGAAAGTCCCTCATTTTTCTGCACAAAATCCCAAGATCCTTTTTTTTTTACTAGTTTCCTTTTCTTGGGCTCTATTGTAGCAAAAACAATTAGATCTTTATTCACCCCATTTAACTATACTTTAAGAAATTGACAACGGCAAGGGAAATCATACCAAAAGAATGAATTCTTGGAGTTGAATATCAAGAACTCTTTTCCCTACCTACTGGATTATAACCTCATTTCTGGGAATCCTATGAAGAAGTGGTGCTAGTGATGTAATAACAAGTCTCTTGGGCTAATGGAGAAGAGGCCATTATTTTTCAGAGTACCAGGAATCAACTATCTTTAAGGAAAGGACAAGTGAATTTGTGGATTAGGGGCAAATTTTGCCGGTGTAAGAAAGCAAAGGTGGGAGACTAGAATCACTGTCACTATTTTCTTGACTTTTCCTATTTTTTGTCTAATAGAAGACCATACCCAAATGATTGAATTCTCAATATCAAATTTCAAGCAGACTGGAGAATGGAGATACATACATTGTAAACCAAAATTAGCACAAAGCATAATATTTTACACCTTTGTCCTTAAAATCTAAAACAAGTATGATGCTAACGCTCAACAGATAGAGTAACTTATTTGACCAAATTCTATCAAGATTATTTCTGCTTGTAAACTTCAAGTAATAGCTGACATAATTTTGGAACTAATAGGCCATAGTGTTTAAATTATGTTTCATAACAAGTAAGCAAATCAAATAAATTGGAGATTCAAAAAGCTAAAAGAAGAAAACGTCATTTATAATTGGAATTTAAAAGTTCCAAGTGCCACATGCCCTAATGTTGAACATAATAATATAATATATGAAAGAAATTCTTAGTGATATTTGCTTACTCAGTAAAGCACTAATGAAAGCAGACTTTCCAACATTAGTTGAACCCTATTAAATCAGTGAACTACTAAAATTATCAATTCCAAATTCAAGAATAAGAACAAGTTAGGTTTGCAAAAGCCACAGAGCAGTTCATAGATAACACAGGAAAAATGGTTGCACTTAATTCATTTTCTAGAGTAACAAGCTTACTAGGATGCAGACATCTTTTCCCTGCAATCAAATGTTTAGAGTCAGTGCTTTTTCAATTGAAGAAAAACCTAAGTCCACAAGTTTCCAAATATTTTTAGCTTGCTAAATTTGAGGTGGAAACATCTAAACAAATTTTAAACATTTCAAAGAAGGGGAAACATCCCATTTTGCGATCCCATTGTAATTTGGAGACAAAACATAACAGTACCAAGTTATGCAATAAGGGTGAGAAGCCAAGAGTATATATAGCATTATTGACACCAAGATAGACATAGTTGTGGATATACATACCTCTTTCCATAGAGCTTTTCCATTCTAGAATAGGATCTTCCCAACTCAAAAAGAATGGAAAAAATAAAACTCAATACCCAACATAAGTATTTGTAAAAGAAAACAAAAATGAGAAAAAGAAGGAAA
>JACGDI010005293.1:1109448-1159155 GCA_014898725.1 Jacaranda copaia
TATAAGTTCTTTGGTGGGAATTTTTTTTATTTTTTTTATATTTATTTTTTTAGCCAAATACGGTTACGCTTTTTAAGAGAAAAGAAATATCAAAATGCATCATAGTATATATACTTACACTTTTTTAAAACTGTAGCAACGTTATATTTATACTCACACTTTTGAAAAACTGTAAGGAAAAAATGTGTAATATCCCTTTGTTTTTTTTGTAGTGAGGTTTTGAATGCAGTGTTGGAAGCATATTTTATTTCCCTCATGGAATGAGCTAAAGGTGAATAATGGGAGAGCACTTGTGGCAGATTGAGGAACATACTTAACCAGAAGACATTTTTATTGATAGTAGTGGAAACCCCAGCTACTAATGGTAAACTTGGCAGCACACATAATAGGCTACCCTACAGTCAACTCACACACTCACCGAAGCATGCAAATGTATGTGGGCTACTAGGCCAACCCTAAAGGTTAGTACTGAGGGAACTGCACATAGTAAAACTGGCTCTTAATTTTATTTCTTGCAAATAAAATTAAATGTGGAACTTCGGGAAGGATTTAATTGGGAATTGATATTCGCATTCTACAAATTACTGTGTAAAAGAAGACAAAAGGGAGAAAAAAAAAGAAAAGGCTGCTTTGTCGAAGTAAGGCTGCTGAAAAACAGAGAAACAAACAACACAATAGAAGAGGGATTTTAAGAATGTTGGTTTGCATATCTCTGCTAATAAATGCATGCCTCCATCTATTTGAACCCAATCATATTTTATTCAGATGTGCATGTTAGGAACTATGAGGAACCAAAATCCATTTCTTCCTCTCTTCTCCTAAACAAATATGACAACTCCCACCTAAAACAAAAAAGGATAAAAGTTACTAAGAACACATTAACCTAGAAACAAAATCATTTAAATCTTCTATTTCATTTTTTATTTCATCTCCTATTTCATTTCATGAATATATGACACATGTATGAAATATTTTTTTAATAAAATAATTGATTAAGAATATGATACACTTGGCGTAAACACAAGTTGGAATAGTAGATGGAAGAGATAATAGAATAGATGATCAAAATAGAAACTAATACGGAGACTTAATGCAGACACAGCACAAGAAAGAACATGAACTTGCAAATTGAGATCCTACTGGATTAGATCCATGAAAGAAAAAAAAGAACACAAACAAACAAAAAGAATATTGGTTTATTCTTTAAAATCTTACATTCACAAGAAGCTAAAGCTTCCAGGGAGAGAGAGAAATGAAATATGACAGAACTTCTGTAGCAACACCCACTTTCAAGCGCGGGCTTTCTATGGTTAGGTAGGTCTTATACTTACTTGATGAATCCGAGCCACACACTATTTTTGAAAAGATCTAAATCATGCCATAGGTATGAATGTAAAATAGTGTAAAAGACATATTTATCCTTGCACAAATAACAATGAAAAAAGCAAGAAATTGCTATTTGAACTAGAGACAACTTTTGTATTTACATGGAAAAGTAATCGCTATCTCAAATCGTTACTTCTTAATAATTTATGACAAAAACGTAAATTCATTATAACATATTTATAAACATATACAATATAATAATAATATGAAATGATAATGAAAATAATAATTGTACACATAAATTATCTTGAATATAAAATATATTTGTTATTCGTGAATAAACTAAGAATTTTGGACATTTAATGATGATACATTAAGATTAGAATATTTATATAAATATATTACCTTAATAAAATTGATGTCAAAATTTGATAGTTATGCTGTTATCAAGTATAGTAAATAATTTAAAAATAGTTGCTACTAGGACTAAAGAAAATTTTAGATAATTAATAACAGTATTAATTAAAATTAGAATATATACATAAATAAATTAGCTTAATAAAATTAATGTCAAAATTTGATAGACATGTTGCTATCAAGTGTAGCTACATACATCTTTAAATTGTAATATGAAAATTCACAACTAACATACAAGTAGTCACTACTAGTGCTAAAGAAAATGGGGACAATATGGTCATTAAACTTATTTATGAATAGTCAACATCAAAAGAACAATCATATTGAATGACAGATGGTTAGATCTCATTGGTTGGATCGGTTTGATAGTTACGATCCTATCATACTATAGAAAACCCCTTCAAGTCTCTACGTTAACAAAAGACAAAACGTTTCTTCAAGAAACAAACTAGATTTTGTCAAAAAAGTTGAGAAACAAAGAGAGGGCTTAAAAGGAAGAGCAAATATTTAGGAAGGAAGTAAAATTTGTAAGGACAAAAAGGATCACTAGTCACAACAACATTAAATATTGACTAGTTATAAAAATATTAGTAAAAAATATGAAATAAAATTAATGAAGAAAAAGTAGTTCTTACATAAAAAGTAATTTAGGCGACACCAAACCAATTTTTTACATGCAAGACAATTGATTTATGGAGAGACACCCATGTTATTTGTAATGACAATGTAAAAACCTCGTCACCAACGACTACGTACACTGAGGGGGCAATAATCTTATTTACGTAAAGTATTGCCATATTTGACAAAAAAAAAATTTGTCACTTCGTAAAACTCTGCTATGACAAAATATCTATGTTTTATTGCACATGTTCTTTCCAGTGTTTCTTATCACTCTTCACACTCAACCATCCTGACACCTTTCTTTCTGTTACCTGATCTTCTACTCTCAGTTTGCAAAATTAGCTCAACTTTTGTAAGTGTTGGTTTCTCCCTTAAAATCTATATGTATGAACCTTGGTGAAAAATCAAATGATGTTAGATGATATGTACAAGAACTTTGATTTGGCTAACTAATATAATAAGGTATACAATTCATAAGGATAGTGAATGAATTATGCTTCCATCCCACACAAGCTTGTGGCCTTTTAATTATGCATTGGAGGCGAGAAATAATGAAAGAATAAGATTATGCACAAGAGCAAGAACGAAAGTCCAGCGGGCACAATATAACATAATACTATTCATATTGCAGGAATTGATGTGTGTGTGTATATATATCTATATATATATATATTTAGAATTACGATGTCAGACTAAATTTTGAAGATTTTGATGGTACTTTTAATTACTCAAGTCTCTTGCCATTGTATCTTTAAAATTGAGAAAAAAAATTGACAGATAAAGAGAAGTGATATTAGTTCCAATTTTTGTTTATGAACATCTACAATTTAGATTACCTCAAAATGTTATATAATACAAAAAGAGGTAAAAAATTCTTTTTTACTCAACTTATTTTCTTGTATTAGAAGAACTCAGTTTACTGTATATCCAACAATTTGTGATCAACTTAATTTTTATGTAATGTCACAATTCTTCAATATTGTTAATCCTTGTTTTCATCAAAGAAGACCGTCCAAAGCACTGCCAGACATCTTTCCCCTCTTCCTATTAGATCGTGTGACAACAACTTACGTTATCCATGAAGTTTATTGTACCTTGTGTTGGTTTTCTTCAATATTATTATTATTATTGTTATTATTATTATTTGTGCCATATAACATTAACATATGACATCAAACTGGAAATTTTAACGATGGGCATTTATAGAGCAAGAGCTAAAGGTGGTCGGGTTACATTAGTTTTGTCTTCCCATATCGAGAATGGGCAAAGATCAGAAAAGAGTTGCAGGTGGTGCAAAAGATTATGGTGTGGCAACAAGAAAATCATACCTTTCTCGGCCTTTTGGCTAAGATCAAGTGTAGTATCTGTTCTTATTAGTTTAATATCTGATACGTGAGCCATTGGCTCACATGATATTAATTTTTTTTTTTTAGGCGGATTGTCCACCAAAGCAGCTTGCTGCTGGGGCTTTTGCGTGTCACCATGGCATTGCACTACTGGCTTGGCGTGGCCCACCGCACCAAATCTAGTCTAATATTAATTTTAATAATTACTTTACAGGATTTGAGAGTTGGTAAAAATTTAAAGGAATGAAGCAGCTGTTTTTGTTGATGAATTAGGATATATTATGCCACTTCTGAACACAAAATTGTTCTGTTAATATAAAACAAATGCTCAAATATCCAACAAGCATTTGATTCGTAGAAACCAAGAGCATAGCATGATCAATGTGATTCCATATAAATAGCTAATTATTAATTTAGGAGCAGAACTTTTCAGAAATAATAATTAAAATAGATATAGATCTCACATCAAAAGTGCAACGGGCAATAGTAAAAGAGAGGTGGATATTTGCAAAAGGAAGAACAACTTGGAACATACTTACCTGGATATGGGGCCAATAGGTGATCAACAAGGCCCATGGCCTAGGTTTGTGACCTCCATTGCGCTTGGGAAGGGTGCTTGCCTAAGGTCTGCCTAAATGGTGGGGCCTACATCATAATTTGTGGTAAGGGGGCTTGCGTTCGTGCAGCTACCACCCCTATCCAAATCTAGTATAAAACAATATTTCTTGCTCCATTTTTTCATTTATTCATTAAAATTTCCCGCTTGTGCTCCCAATGTATTGGCTGGGCACTAGCGTTAGCTGGCCGCAACAGCTGTTGGCCGAAAATATTTTATGATGAAAAAATTCTTCAAAAATTGCGTTTTGCGGTGAAAAAATCTGTTGCAAAGTTATTATTTTGTGATGGAAATTTTTGTCACAAATTTGCAAAAAGTCATTGCAAAAACTTCAAATTTGCAACAAAATCTGTGCAGAAAAATCCATCGCAAAATTATGTGACCAAAGATTTTGCAACGGATTTTTTCTGTCGGAAATTCGTTGCAAAAAGCAATTTTTTTAGCAATGTATGTTTAGAGTGGCATATACATAAAACACACAGAAGCTTACTATCCTAGACTTTTTGGAGTTCAGCTTGAATTGGCTCCACTACTAGCTAGAAGATAACAAGTCTGAGAAACCAAGATGGACTCTTTAAACATTTTAAAACAATTTTTCATTCATTGGAACCATCCATTGATAGGCAAAACTGATTTACCACATGCTTTCTGGCTTTGAGTTACTGTTGCCCCTTAAAATAGAGCATTCTTTTGCTTAGCTTGAGCAGATATACAGAAAACGTGATAAAATGGAATTTTGCTGATTTTTTTCCCTCATATTTTATCTTAAGAGTGAATGTCATTCATTACACTTTTTTTTTTCCTCGCGAATTACTAGACTATTAACATTAATCTCTGGACAGCCTTGATCAATGACACATAAACCGGCCAAGCCAAAGGGAGGAGATTAGTGGAGGAAATGGATTTTCCCACATTGTGAAGGCAATTAAACAATCTGTGGATATGTAATATAGAAAAGCAGTTGAGAAATGCTAATGCAAATCAAGCAGCCGTGAGGTAAGCACGTAGTGAACTATTCTTTCGCATCTTACTAAAGAATACCATGTGCTGGAATCATTCAACGACATACTCTGATTTTTGAAGGGGAACAATCCTCACACAAGGACGTGGTCCCTACAATTTTATGTATGGCTGTTAATGGGTCGTATTCGGATCGAATTATGCTAGATTTGAATTCAAATTCGATAATAATATGTCATATCTAAATTCGACCCAAGATCCTATAGGATCTTAACTGTTATAATCATTACTCAGATTCATATAAAAATCATATATCCGAAAAAAAAATTCAAATTCGAATACTTCTAAAAATCATATATTTATTTATTTTCCTAAAAAATTAGTAAAATCTAAATCCAAAACATTCGTCCTTAAAAAAACATACACAATAAATTAATAAATAAATTTTCAAGTCTATTTATCATGTAAAAGTAATAATAAAATACAATTTAATCACATTTTTTTATCATATTGTTATATTTTACGTTCTGCTGCAAATAATAGTACTTATTTGATATTATAAATGCATATATACTTGATTTTTCAATTAACTAATTATAAACTTAAAATTTTATAAAAAAAGAAACTCATTTCGATGAAATTGAGATTTACATTGCATTCTTTTATATCACAACATTCAGCTCCTATTCATTATTTTTCCTGCATCATTTTTTGTTATAAAAATAGAGAAACAAGTAATGCAATTATAATGCATATAACCTCCAAATTTAACATTTTATATGAAAATCATCTGATTTGATATATTATATAGGAGTTCATTACTTTTTTCATCCAAAAATTCATTTTGGCATTGCTATGGAGCCCTATGTATATATATATATGTATAATACTATATATATATACATATAATACTATATATGTTTGGATTCAGATTATTAATAGATCAGATTGAGTTAAATCCATATTCACTCCATTTATTTTGAATTACGAATTTTTTTAATCGGATCATATCTGTCGAATCTTTTATTGGTTAAAGATCCTAAATTATCAGATTGAATTAAAATTGAGTTCGGATTAAAATTCACTCCATTGACAACCCTAATTTTATGTATGAAATTTATATAGATTGCGCTTGTTTGAAAATTTTGGTAGTAAAATGATTTCAAATTCCTTATAATGAAAATTCCTTTTGATTGTCCAGATACGAAGGATCTCAAATTCCTGGACACTAATTTTGAACTATTGTTTTCACATTTGTAGTTGATTCCAAATCCATTGCGTCACTTGAAATCCGTTTGTACCTTCAAATCTTTTCCCCCTTCATCTCGTATGCAACCTTAAACTATTTCATTAAGACTCTATATTATGTCTTTTCATCCATGAAAAGGAGAAATGATTTTATAACTCCTCGGCCTTGGCAAGAAAAATAGTGTTTGGGAGTTGAATTAACCTTACCATATGAGAGCCCATCACAACAGCTTGTTGTCAGGTCTCTCACAAGTTGACTTGGCATGGCACTTCCGTCTTAGACTATTGTAAACCTACTAATGGGTAGGGTACTATCCTAGTAATGCTTGCATCCTAAAATACCTAAATTAGTAGGACTTTATACTTTACCCTAAGCTATTCAACCTAAGACTCGTTTACGTCTATTGATTGGATCTAGTTTATTGAACTCCGCTTTTTTGATAGGATTTATTCTTGCCAACTTAGTCTATTATTTTACCTGTGAGAGAGAATCCTTCACTTTGGATATCATGCTATTAGTTCCAAAATATAATTAATCATCAAACTGCTAATACTTAAAAGTAAATAACACTCTACATAAGTATATTTACACCAAAAAAGAAAGAATTATTCAAGAAATATGAGACTTGGGATTCGAATGAACTAAATACCACTTATATAACATGTCCCAACAAGTTTAATAAGAAACTAGATAGATCAAAGTTTATCACAAATTAAAAAAAAAATTAGGAACTTTCAGAAACTATTATATGTAACATTAAAATTGGTGGATTTTTATTCTTTATAGCTGCATCCCTTTTTTTTTTCAAATTGAAGGATGAAATTCTATAATTTCTAGCAGAATTTGACGTGGTTCTTTATTTTAATTATATCTATTTTGATAGTGGTGTTGTATTTTTAATAAAAATTAAATTTGATTAATATTAATCCAATTTGAGTACTTCTACAGGATAGATTAAATAGAAAAGAGTAATGGCAACAACTAATTAAGTTCAATAATTCCTCTTATAAAATTGTTGATTCTATCTTTATAAAATAGATATGTAATTGACTAATTCTCAAATACATAATGTAGATGTTTGTTCTAAAATTGTAATTAAAGAAAAGCAAATGAATTTGAAAATTATTGAAAATGAGATTGTAGTATGCCTTTGATTCTATATTTTAAAAATAAAAAATAAAAATTCTAAGTGGCCTCTTAGAGCAACAATTAAAATAACAAAAACTTTTAGTAAAACACTTTAAAATGTTGTTTATAAAGATTGAGTTTATAATGACTAAAATATTTATCGGTACACATTAGTAATGTTAATTAATTCAATTTTTGGTTCATTAAACAAAAAAATTATCAAATTTAATATAGAGAGGACATTTAATTTTATTTATTTATTCTACATATTTAATTTTTTTCATGAACTAGACAAACAAAACAGAAAAAAAGTTCTATCATTTTTTCTTTTTTGTCTCCTTTCCTTCATAAATATTATGCTCTCTCTCTCTCTCTCTCTCTCTCTCTCTCTCTCTCTCTCTCTTATATATATCACTTTTCTCTATGTTATTTCTTATCTCCTCTATTTTATTATTTCAATGATTTACGAAATAATGTTATTTCATGTGATATATTCTAATGAATATAATAATTTAGAAAGATACACTATTATGTGGAAATTAATAAATACTTTTTAATTTTATACACATCTAATACGCTATGATCACTGGTATACATTTAATTGCAGAATTATAGTTGATTTTTGTTGGTTAATTAAACTTAGGAATTAAGGTAATGCACAATTTTTGGGTGCAACTTATATGGGTAAATTATTGGTATAAACTCTATCCAAACTTGTTCTATTTTTTCTAATAGGCTTAGCTAGTAGACATGGGTGTCAGTCTGAACAAATATTAATTAGGACTTATATGATATTTTTTATTTTTTATTTTTTATTTTTTATTTTTGGCTTGGATAGTGTGATCTTCTGTCCATTGATAGGTCCAGCTAGTGTGTTACCAAAATTCTCATTACTAAATAAATTTTCTTCTCTTTTGGTCTTTTCAAGCAAAAAGAATGTGATAGAATGATAGAATTACCAGCGACAAGTTCATCTTGTACATAAAGGTGAATGAGATATAACAAGAAAATAAGGATCATTTGCTTATAGGATTTTCCATAGGTATTTGCCTAAATGGCCTAAAGATATTCAAAACGAACATAGAAATGATTTTGAGTGCAAAACTGAGCTCATTTGCTGAATATGTTTGGATTAAGTATGATACGTATAACTAAAATAAATAGTGAGTTATTATGTATCCTATCTAATGTTTGTTGCATATTTTAAATAACATAATATCCAACTTTGATTGTTTGCTTAGTATGATTATCCCATTTGATAAATTATAATTTATTTCTAGTTTAGGTTGGAAAATATATTACACCCCATGGCCTTGATACATAAGTCAAGTTTTAGCTTAAATATGTGCCGGGTCCTAACTTGTCAAGGACTTCTAAAAATGAATTAAATATTGAAATTGAGTTGGATTGCATATTTATCATATAATATCAAAACAAGTAAACCAGCTCAAGCATATTTTAATTCCCTCATCCTAAGTACGCTCGATCCTTTATTTAGTTTCATTAATTGAGAAAAAGAAGCATTTGTCATATTTTTCTCACTAATCTAATCGGAAGTCATTTTTCCATTGTCTATCATCCCCAGCGCGAGCCTAAATTTTAAAAATAGAGTTTGTTCCACTGTTTTCCTCTTAGCCAAAAGATCGAGCATCATTAATGCATTTTCTACAAACGCATCCATCAAGCACACAAGTAAAATAGTAAATTGCACCTTACAAATAGAGTGATCGATCAATAAATCTATTGTAATATTCCAGGCTCACTAACGCACCACTAGCATATATGAAAAACTATCTGTGAAAGGCCAAACTTTTCCATGTAACCTCGCCAAGTTAAGTTATAGTTGTACACTGTTTAACCAATTAATATCTGTGAGCCACCTTGACTAGAGGCGGTCGCAAAGTTTTCATTAGTTTGAATTTGTGGGCTGAAATTTATTACTAAATCTAGACTTAGAACTAAATCGAATTTGTGGGCTGAAATTTATTGCATGAATTGATGTATATATATATATATATGTATATATTTTTTTTATATTTAAAATTTCGATGTTAGACTAAATTTTGAAGATTGATGATACTTTCAATTATTTAAGTCTCTTACCATTGTATCTTTAAAATTATGAAAAAAATTAACATATAAAGATATGATCGGCGCAAAGGAGTAATATATATTATCAACCGATTTGAGTTCTGACTTGCGTTTACAAACATCCTCTACCATTTATAATACTTCAAAATGTTATATATTAACCAAAGGAGGTGACTTATTAAAATAAGTTTTTATCAACTTATTTTCTTGTATTAGAAAGAAGCACTCAATTTACCATATATCCAACAATATTTGATCAACTCTATTTTTATGTATTGTTACAATCCAAAGCACTGCCAGACTTCTCTCCACTCTTTGTACCACTTCGCATGGCGATAACTTACCTTATCCATGAAATTTTACTGCACTTTGTTTTGGTTTCTTCAATATTATTATTATTATTATTATTATTATTATTATTATTATTATTATTATTATGGGCATGTTTGCTTTGTATGATGTGATTATGAATGATATATCAACAAATAGATATGTTTTAAGCCTATCAAGATAAAACAATACAATTTCATGTTTGGTTGGTAAGATTAGCTGAAAAGTCAATTAAAACAAAATTATGATTTTACGATTATAACCTTTTATTATTTATTTTTTTATATCTTTTTACATACTAATCAAAGAATATTTTTGAATATTATCCAACCCAAGAAAAATTTATCAAGTCTCTCCCCTCTTGATCCATATTCCAACTTAATACTGGGCATGCAATGACTTATCATGGGCCATATATCAAGACAAATAAACAATAAATTAGAATTGATTGTGCATCTATCAAGCATAATCTATTAAAGCAAACAAGCTTTGTTTCGTATAACATGTTACATCAAACTGAAAATTAAAGATTGGCCAGTCATCTAAAAGAGAGATATACAAGCTAATTAACAGGCAAGAAAAAAGAGCTAAAGGTGGTCAGGTTGCATTAATTTTGTCTTCCACATCATAAGAGAGTAAAGAAGAGAGAAGAGTAGTAGGTGGTACCAAAGATTCGTCACACCCCAAATTCAGGACATAATACGACAGTGTTCCTAAAAACTAAGCCTCAAATTCAATTGAGCGTACTAAATTCCCAAAAATTTTATTAAACAATCCCAAAAATAAGTTTTCACAATGAAGTATAATTCAAATACTTGTCTTAACAATCAAATTTAAATACCTAAGACCTCAAAGAAAATTTTCTAATCAATCTAACTAGAAAATTTAAACATCAAATAAACGTATTTTTAAAGCACCAATCTCTTGTCCCCATTCCCAAAATTGCTCATCTTCCTCGTCCTGAACTAAGTTACATGCAAAATGGTGATCAATACCTTATGAGCGAAACTTCACCTAGTAAATAAATCTTCTTCTCTTCCTGTTAGATTTGAGCATGTATAAATATCAACAGAAGAAAAGAAATCATTGAAGGCAACAATATTTGCTTTCATTTAATGTAGAAAATAAAAAATTATCTTCCTAAAAATATTCAGGACATCCTTCCCAAGTAATTTAGAACAAAAGTTACACAATTTATCAAAAACTTTCAATTCATTAATTAACTATATTCATGAACTCTCGAGATTCTAATAAGTTATCTTAGCCAAGATCTAAACTACAATTCCATTAAGTGGTTTCAGAGGTCTTAAATACAACGCTATTAAGAATAGCTTTAGAGGTCTTATCTACACTGCCATTAAGAGTGACTTCAAAACAATGCTGTTAAGAGTGGCTTCAGAGGTTTTAATTACAATGCCATTAAGAGTGGCTTCAGAAATCTTTTGCTATTGTAACCACATGGCACAGTTACGGAACTTGTTCCTATCGATAGTTTCTTAATTGCTCAAAGCATAGATCCTTTTTGTTATT
The DNA here is from genome assembly GCA_014898725.1 of Jacaranda copaia. Taxonomy (NCBI): domain Eukaryota; kingdom Viridiplantae; phylum Streptophyta; class Magnoliopsida; order Lamiales; family Bignoniaceae; genus Jacaranda; species Jacaranda copaia. The sequence continues at coordinate 1,121,063 of JACGDI010005293.1, forward strand.
TATTTCAACAAAGAATATTATGTTTTATGCATGACTCAAAAAACTTCTATTTTTACAATCTCAAATCCTAAAAAAAAGTTTTATGCATGCAAAAAAGTTCCATGAATAATTAAATATTTGGAGATGGAAAATTCTACAATAATTCAACCATTAGATTAAAACTTCAATATGCAGAAATCACCTATTTTTGATGCAGAAATCATCCATATGCAAAAAAAAAATATTTTTTTAATAGAAAAAGAAAAGAAATTTCTTAATTACTGTTTCATGCCGAAATCATTTATGCAAAGAGAATATTTTCAATAGAAGGAAGAAAGAAATTTACTCACACCAAAATCTTAAAACTTAAAGTTTCCCTCAGATTTGATCTACCACTTAAGCATTCTCCACTAGCTCTATCATAGAAAAATAGAATGTTAGTACCCAATAATGAAAGTTCCTAAGGATTTTTAAAGAACAAATAAAAAAAAACATGTTTTCTTTCCTTACATATGGCTTCTCTATTTCCTACTGTATTTGTATTTATACTCCAAGGCTAGATATTCTGGATAAACTAGAATTTGTATCTTATTGAGATAAAAAGATAACTCTAATTTCCAACTCCTCTAGACTTGATCTATAATATTCCCAGATAATAATAGCACAAAATTGCGAGATAATTATAAAATCCTAACCTTGTCACGATTAGGTAATTATTGAAATCCCTAGAATTTTTAACTTATCATGTTGGATATTTACTAAAATTTCCAAGTTTCTGATTAAATATCCAAAATCCTAACTTTTCATGATTTAATTATTTTGGATCTTAGCTAAATTTTAACATAGATTAGTAATTAAATAATAGTGAATATCTATGATGAATTTTTACATGAAAATATAGCGGTACAAAAAGGAAGGTCCTAAGATTTCATATCACCTATAATTATATGGTTTTGGCTAACCAATATGAGTAGATACCTTGTGGGGGCAAAAAATTATCCAAATAGAGTTTTGAAATGGTGGGAAGACCTCTAAAATTATCCACCTATCCATAAATCCGAAAATTCCATAAAAGTTAATTTTCGTCATCTTTAACTTGATAATCATGGACCTTACTTCATAATAATTTGTGGGCTTATTTTCTACACTACCTATGGGCTTAATCATAACTTAAAATGAACTAAATATGTAGTCTGGGCTATTATTACATGTAGCCTATAAAACACAAATACCATTTATGGGCTTATTTTTAAACTAGTTATAGGCTAAACAACTTCAAATGAGTTAAATAATTTACGCTAACTAATATCTCAAGTCACTAATTAAATATGAGCTGAAGATTAATATTTTCTTCGCCATACATCGGTATCCATAGTAACTAGCTTAATCCTTAAAATAAAACTAAATATATAAAGTTCCCATCAAATAATTGACTTGATAAATTCTACATGTTCAATAACAACCAAGCAATCATTAATAATCTAAAATCTTAATCAACATAAGATCCTTAATAACCCAAAAAAAAATAATCAATTTATATCCCATATTTATTTTCAATTAAGATACCTTAAATGTTTATCGAGTCCCAAATAAATTGTACGCTTAAATTCTAGGAGAAAAGCAATCCAATAATATCTTTGAAGAATCAAAATCAAGTAATATCACTTCATTATTTCTAAAATTCAATATCGTATATATTCATTTTTTTTCTCAAAAGATAGAAGCTCACTACTAACGACACACTTCCACAACATCAAAGCCTAGCTTTACTGAATTCAAGTGCTTCTAGAGGTATAATTAATAATATTTCTAAGATAATAATTTGTCTATAGACTTGGGGTTTTACATGTGAGCAAACATTAGAGGTAGACAAATTATGTTTAGAAGATTGGGTTTTTTTTTTTTTTTTTTGGGAATTAGCAATATGATATAGGCCTTGATTATATTTTTATATTCAAAGAACTATTGATCTTTGGTCCATATCTTGTTAGATGTATTAAGCCCAATCTATTTAGCTTATTTTAAGTTATGATTAAGCCCATAAGTAGTAGAAAATAAGCCAAAAAATTATTATGAAGTAATTACGGATTTAAGTCCATGATTATCATGTTAAAGATGACAAAAATTAATTGTTATGGAATTTTCGGATTTGTGGATAGATGGATAATTCTAGAGGTCTTACCATCATTTTAAAACTCTATTAAGATAGTTTTTGACCCCATAAGGTATCTAGTTATGTTGGTTAGCTAAAATCATGTAAATATAGATGGTATAGAATCCTAGAACCTTATTTTTGTACCTCTGTACTTTCATGTGAAAATTAATGAATATTTCATACTCTTTTAATTACTAACCTATGACAATAGCTAGACAAAATCTAGAATAATTAAATCACAAGGAGTTAGGGTCTTGGATAAATATTAATCATTAGCTTGGGAATTTCAACAACTACCCAATCCTAATAAGGTTAGGATTTTAAAATTATCTCTGTAGTTTTAAGTTATCATTATCTGAGATTGGTATCTAATCAAATTGGAGAAGTTAGGATTAGAGTGATCTTCTTATCTCAATAAGATATGAATTCTAGTTTATCCAAGATACTTAGCTTGATAGTATAAATACCCATACAGTAGGAAATAGAGAAGCCATACGCAGAGGTAAGAAAATACCATTTTTTCTAAAAATGCATCGGAATTTTCATTCTTGGGTACTAACATCCTATTTTTTATCGTAAAAATAGAGGAGAATGCTTAAGTGGTAGTTCAAATCTAAGGGGAACTTTGGGTTTTAAGATTCTGGTGTAAGTAAATTTCTTTCTTCTTTCGATTGAAAATATTCTCTTTTCATAAATATTTTCTACATGAAAAGTTAACTAAATGTCTATTCTCTTTCCAATAAAAATATCTTTTTTGCATAAATGATTTTTGCATCAAAATTGTAAATTTCTCATGTTGTATTCTTAAATCTAAAGGTTTATTTGTTGAAGAATTATTTCATCTGCAATTATTGAACTGTTCATAAAAATTTTCTTCGCATGCATAATACTTATTTTTAGGATTTGAGCATGTGAAAATAATTTTTTTTTTAATCTTGCATGAAACATAGTATTTATTCTCTATTGAAATAAACAATAAAAGGAATCTATGCTTTGAATAATCGAGAAACTATTAGAAGGAACGAGTTCCATAATTGTGGTACGAGGCTACAGTAGCAAAATATCTTTGAAGCCACTCTTGACGGCGTTGTAGTTAAGACCTTTGAAACCACTTTTTATGGCATTATTCTGAAGGCATTCTTAACAACATTGTAGTTGAGGCCTCCGAAGTCATTCTTAATGGTATTATAGTTAAGATCTCTAAAGCCACTTAACTGCATTGTAGTTAAGATCTTGACTAAGATACTGATTAGAATCCTGAGAGTTCAAGAGCATGGTTAATTAATGAATTGAAAGTTTCTAATAAGTTGTGTAACTTTTGTTCAAAATTACTCTGGAAGTATGTCCTGAAATTTTTCTGATAAAATGATTCCTGATTTTTGCATTGAATTGTTATTTAAAAAAAAATGAAAGAGAATATTCTTGTCTTCAATGATTTCTTTTCTTTTGTTTGATACTTATGCATACTTAAATTTGGTAGGAGGAGAAGGAGATTTATTTACTAGGCAAAGTGCCGCTCATAAGATATTGATTTACCATTTTGCAGATAACGTAGTTTAGGATGAGGAAGATGAGTAATTTTGGGGATGGTGACAAGAGATTGATATTTTTAGAATAGGTTTAATTGATGTAAGGGTGCAAACAAATATTAAACGGATTGCATACATTATTTTCATATTCATATCCGTTTAACTTTTTGAATATTTGGATGTGGATACAGGTTTGACGAATATTTTAAATGGATATCCAAATTTATATTCATCGGATATTGATTGAATTCAAATATATTTGTATTTGATTAAAATTATTCAGATTTATTTATATTTTATTAAACTTATCTGTATTCGAATTATTTTTTTTATATTCATATTTGATGATAATTATTTAGATATCTATTTACAAGTATCCAAATACATGAATCTAGGAATCCATAACAAATAAATATTTTAATTAATAGAAGAAACTATCTAATTTATTTCAAAGAAAGTAACCAAACAAGTAGCATAATTTTTAATTAATAATTGATTTTATAATTGATTATTAGTACTTATTAACAATAATAATGGCATTGGAGTATATTAATTTTAAAGTCAGCCAACAATAATTATGTTGATCAACTTTATTGTTCAATTTTTTTTCTCTATATCATAATAATTTTTTAAATTTATTCTTTTTTGTTCCTAATTCTTCAATTATAACTTATATATACATATATGGATTATGAGATTTTTATTAAAAAATATAAATAATATATTATTTAATAAATATATATTCAGAGCAGATATTAAATGGATTGGATATACATTTATCATATCCGTATCTATTTATAATTAAATATGTACTAATTGAATACAGAGAATATTTGCTTTAAATGGATGCGGATTAATTTTGTATTAATGAATATGAATGCAAACGGTAAATAAATATTCAAATATCCATTTACAGCCCTAACTTGATGTTTAAAATTTCTAGTTAGTTGATTAGGAAATTTTCTTTGAGGTGTTTGGTACTCAAGTTTGATGTTAAGACAAGTGTTTGGAATGCCTTTCATTGTGACGATTATTTTGAAATTTGTTTAATAAAATTTTTGGGAATTCAGCATGTTCTGTTGGATCTGAGGCTTAGTGTTTCTAAGTCTTTGGGCTTAGGGGCACCGACATGCTATGTCCCAAATTTGCGGCATGACAGTTAATGTGAAACTTTGTTAAAGTAGTTATTTGTGATGGTATAGGGTCAAAATCTTCAAATTCATTTTCAACATGTGAATTTGTTGACTTTGCATTTTCTTTAATAATTTTCCTTTAGGAGTCTTTTGCTTTTGCTAGCTAAATCACTTTTGCTTTGTCTTTTGAAATAATTGTCCTTCAAGAATCTTTTACTTTTCTGGTTGTGTCACTTTTGCTTTGTCTTCTGATAGGATAACCACTGGTTTTGTCTTCAATAATTTTTCAAACTTCAAAATATTATTTTGGAATCTAAATAATTATCCTCAACACTATTTTTTTTTGTAATCCAAAGAAATCATCATTTGTTTCTTTGAGATTGAATGTTGGCAGATTTTTATCTTTATTCTTTTAGATTCCTTCATCAGGCAGAGATTTTTCTTTTCGACTAATTCTCTTTTCTAGTTTAGCCATAAGAGACATCATCTCTTATGGAGTAGTTGCTTGAGCAATGTCAACTTACAATTATTTATTAAACAAACAAAAGGAAAGAGGTTCTATCATTTTTAGTCTCTTTTCCTTCATATTATATATGGTGTTTCTCTCTCTATCATTTTTCTCTAACTATATTATTTCTTATCTCCTCTATTTATTATTTAAATTTTTTAAGAAATAATGTTATTTCATATGATACATTCTAGCAACATATGTAAATAGTTTTAAAAATACACTATTATATAGAAATTAATAAATGCAGTTTTATTTTATACACATTAAATATGCCACGATGACTAATATACATTTAATTGTGGTATAGTTAAATTTTTGCGTCAGTTCGTTAAACTTAGTAATTAAGATAATGCTCAGTTTTTAATTACTCGTTATATGAGTAAATTATTGCCATAGAGTCTACTTGGACCTATTCTATTTTTTTCTAATTAGGTGTAGGCATAGCTGCATAGGTCTGAATAAACAAAAATTAACAACTAACGCACCTGAAAAGTTACCCGTGAATAACCAAACTTTTTTCCTTATAGCCTTATAACCAGTTAATACCTATGAGCCATTTTCTTTTTTTTTTTTTACACTAAGAATAAATTCATTTCGAATCAAATGAGATTACATTAGAAAGATAGATTGGGATTTGGTCTTCCCAGATCCTAAAATCAGACTTTGAAACAAAAGCTCTAGCAAGTTTGTGAGCTGCTTGATTTGCTAAACGCTGACAAAAACAAACACTATAGTTTATGAGCTCGCCAAGGAGAGCTTTACAATCAGTAATAACTGAACCAAAATAAGAATAATCAGTTCCTTCTTTCATGATTGCATTAACCACTATTTGGGCATCTAGTTGAAAGATAACGTTTGACACATTCTTGGTCCTGATCCAATTCAGAGCTTCTCGAAATGAAATGGCTTCCGCTAATGATGGGTTAATCACACCAATGCATGGAATTTCCATAGCTGCAAGTACAGTCCCTGACTCGTTCCTCATGATGCCTCCCGAACCATACTTTGAAAAATTGGCACTAATCACTGCATCAACATTGAACTTGTAACAGCCTTGAGGAGGAGCCAGCTATCCAGTCTCTGAGGTATGTTGCATGGAAGCTACTTTCCTGTCTTTCTGTGCATTCCTCCATTGTTGAGGTGTTGAATTTGCAAGGCGAGATAACTGACTGAGTTGTTCCTTTCCTATCATTCCAAATCACCTGATTGTGATGTGTCCGTAGGCTCCATAATAGCATGAAAACAACACAGCATGTGTCAGGGTCAATATTTGAGATTATCCTATTCAACTGTCCGGAAACTGAAATATCCCGGTTGAGGTGATGACTAATGTCCAGCCGAAAATAATTCCAACAGCTGATGGCAAAAGTGCATTGAAGCAGAATGCGTTGAGTTGTCTCCTGTTGGTTGCTACAGATAGGGCACAACGGGTTTACATTGATGTGTTTGGAGAGGAGTCGGTTCTTCGTTGGTAGGACATCACGACTTGCCCGCCACACCAAGTTACGGACCCTTGGTGGTATATTTGAGTGCCAAATTTTCTTCCAGAATGAATCATCCATATCGCTCTGAGTAGTCATTTGCATAGCAACCAACATTCTGTAGCAACTCCGCACCGAATACACTCCTTTCGGGTCACGATTCCATATCCACACATCCTCACTCCATCTAGAGCTCAAAGGAATACTGGAAATCATAGCAGCATCTCGACTGTTAAAAATTGAAGATATGAATTCGTGATTCCACTGTCTTTGTCCTGGCATCATTAAGGTGGACACAGTGCTGTTTGAGTCTAAGCTATTGAGACTAGAAGAAATAAACGGATTGAACACACTGGCAGCCAAGGGTCCCTTGTGATGAAGGTAGTTTCCCCATTCCCAATTTTACGAATGCAACCCGTTTTGAGAATCCATTGAGTTGCCGTCACACTTTGCCAAATGTAGCTAGGATTATGTCCCAATGAAGTCTCCAGAAATGTTTTTCCAGCAAGTACTTAGCCCGAAAAATTTGAGAAACAAGAGCTTCTGGTCTTGTTTGCAGCAGCCATCCTTGCTTACCCAAGAGAGATAAGTTAAATTCAGGAAGTCCTCTGAAACCCTAACCTCCTTTGTTTTTTGGATAGCATAGACGATCGCACCTCATCCATTTAATACCTTTTGGGCCTCTGTCTCCAGTTTTGTTACCCCACCAAAACCCATTCATCATTCTTTCAATCTCAAGGCATAAATCTTTTGGCAAAAGAAAAACTCCCATAATATAGTTAGGAATACATTGGGTAACATTTTTGAGTGAGATTTCTTTCCCAGCCCTGGATAGCAACTTTTTATTCCATCCTTGAAGTCTCTGCCAGACACGCTCCTTAACAAATTTGAAGATTTCCTTTTTGTTTCTTCCAATTAAGGACGGTACACCCAAGTACTTACAACTATGATCATATTCACCCACATTAAGCATGTTGCTGATTAAGTCCCTCACTTTTGTTCTGGTATTGGAGCTGAAAAAATGGAGGATTTCTGAAAATTTATCACTTGCCCTGAAGCAGACTCATATACTTTAAGGCACTCTTTGATAGTTTTTTTCGCTCCCTAGTGAGAGTTTTTTTTATTTCACTGGTGAGAGCAATTCTATATCTTGTCTTGGTGGCAAGTTTTGAGTTTTAGTTTTTTCTCTGTTTTCTTCTTAGAATCAACGACCCTTACAAGTTCTGCCACCCCAATGGACCACATACTGATTGAGAATTGTGCATGTAGGAGGGAGGCATCATCTTGGAAGGAGAGGAGGAGGAAGAAACGACAAATCAACCAAAATATTGTATGGTAGGCGGGATATTAGCCCAGAAACATGTGAATTTTGTAGCATTCAAAAACACAATGGCAGCAATTTGGGAACTAGTTAAAGGTGTATGTATATCAAAGAATTGAGCCAAACCATGTATCTTTTCCTACTTTTTCATGAACTAGATTTGCAGTGAATTCTCTCCGGATGTCCATGGACCTTTGATCAGCAGTTTCTGTTACTGAAACAAGTCAATTCGGGGGAACAACCTCAAAATGTTGCTCTCAATCACTTTAATATCTGGGTACAAATGTATGATTTTCCGATTGGCTTTCTTTCGGAAAAGGTTTGCAAAAGCATTTGGGACTGCATTGGCATTTATTTGGAGTCAGACAAAAATAATTTCGAAGGTGTGTGGAAACTTTTCTTACGAATTAGAGTTGCCATGGATGTTCGCACTCCGATAAAACGGAAAATGAAATTGAAGAAACTAGGAGGTGATTGGTTTTGGGTGAATTTCAAATATGAGCGTCTTCCTGCTTTTTGTTTCTATTGCAGTTTAATAGGTCATACAGAGAAATTTGCTCCGAACTCTGAATGTGATCATAGCTCAATTCAACTTGTTTATGGAAGTTGGCTGCGAGCTCCTAATTGATGCCAATAAACTGGTATTGGGGAACGTTGGCTTCGTTACTCTGTGTCGGAAGAGTACTTACCAGAAAACAAAGAAGGAAAAGAAACTGCCTCTGAGAAAGGAATGAGATATTTGGGGCACGAAATCAAGTCACGACTTGGGAAGGAATCAAAATCAGCGAAATTAGTGGAAGCAGTATCACTAGTGAGAAAGAGGTCAGACCAAACATAGTCATTCCAAAGCCAGCAGAATCTTCACTTTCCTTTGTAATTTCGGATGTTAAAAGGAGGAGGACAGATATTGGACTTCAAGAAAGGGAGGAAGATGCTAGGCCGGGCCCATCTGAATATAACTTTGTGGAGATTGGGCCAAAAATAGTTTCATTGGCGGGCTCTGGTTTCTAGATCGGCCAAGAACCATGAATCTGTTAAGTTGGAATTGTCATGGGCTTGGGAACCCATCGATAATTCAGGTACTCAAAGACTTAATTAAGTCTAAACGGCCCAAAATAATATTTTTGATGGAAACAATGGTGGGAAGAGATAGAATGGAGAAAATTTGTAGTGAAATCGAATTTGAAGGTATGTTTACAGTGGATAATCATAGAAATGGGAGAGAACTTGCTATCATTTGGCACAAAAATCATATGGCAAAATTAATCGGCTTCTCTAGAAACCATATTAATGCAGCAATTTGTATCAATAGGAAGGAAACACAAAAGGTTACAGGTTTTATGGCTACCTAGAAAGCTCTCCCCACAAGGAATCGTGGGCGCTGTTGAAAAGTCTTAGAAATCTATCAAACCTCCCTTGATGTTGCTTGCGTGACTTCAAAGACATCCTCCAACCTTTAGAGAAAAGGGGTAGATGCCTTCAACTTATTTGGTTTTGTGAAAGGTTTCGAGAAGCTATTGAATTTTGTTGGTTGAGGGATTTTGGCATGATTGGCCACAAATTCACTAGGGAAAGGGAGCAAAATACTAATAATTGGGCTGAAGAAAGATTGGATAGAGCATTTGCATCTAGCTCTTGGATTCGAACGTTTAATTATGCTAAAGTTTTCAATATTGTTGCGGTATGTTCTGATCATAGCCCTTTGTTTGTTAAGGTGGAACAAGATTGTTTTGCTTTAAGGAGAAGACATTTTAGATTTGAAAATGCCTAGATAAGAGAAAAAGATTGCATGGATATTATTTTGAGAAGTTGGAATTTGAGTAGGGGTCTTGTAATTCATGATAGGCTAGGAAAGTGCAACAATGATCTCTTAGTTTGGGGGAGAAAGTATGTCACTTAGTTCAAGGAAAGGTTGCATGAATACAAAGGAAAATTGAACATACTCAAAAATAAGTATGATATGGAATCAATAAAGGAACATGTTGATATTCAAAATAAATATGTTCAAACTCTCCAGCAGTAGGAGGACTTTTGGAGACAAAGAGCAAAGCAATTTTGGCTTCAGGACGGCGATTCAAATTTGAGGTTTTTCCATGCTAAAGCATCTACATGGCAAAAATGAAATAACATCATTCAATTAAAAGATGAGGATGGTAATTGGCAAACCTGGAATGATGGTTTAGAAGAGTTGATTTTTGGCTACTACACTGATTTATTTTTCTCTCAGGCTAACAATGATTTTTCAATCTTTAAGGGTACCAATCGGAGGATTTTGGATGATCAAAATGCTGAACTTCTCAAGGATTATATAGCAGATGAGGTAAAAAAAGTAATTTTTGCGATGCATCCTAATAAAGCCCTGGGACCAAATGGATTTAATCCAACATTTTACCAATAGTTCTAGAATATTGTTAGCGAGGACACAACTAAGGCTTGATTAAAAATGTTAAAGAATGGACAGCTCCTTTCAAATCTCAAAGACACTCTCATTACTTTGGTTCCAAAAGAGAAGAATGTAAAGGTAATTACTGATATTTTTCCCATTATTTTATGTAATGTGTTGTATAAAATTGTTGCAAAGGTTATTGTAAATAGGCTTAAGCAAGTTCTTCCTCTGGCTATCTTTGACTCAAAGTGCTTTTGTTCCTAGCCAACTTATATTGGACAATGTCACAATTTCTCATGAATGCTTGCATCACCTAAAGAGGAAATCTCAAGGGAAAGTTAGTTTGGCTGCTTTAAAAATTGATATGAGTAAGGTATACAATCGAGTTGAGTGGAACTTTCTCAGTAAAATTATGCTGCAGATGGAGTTCGATCAAAGGTTTATAGACACTATCATGATGTATGTGGTTTCAGTAAAGTATACAGTAGTGCACAATGGAAAAAGAAATTAGTCCTATCATACCAAAAAGAGGCCTTCATCGAGGGGATTCATTATCCTCTTGTCTCTTTATTCTACGTACTGAAGGGCTTTTAGCTATCCTCAGAAAATGTGAGATGCAAGGAAGAATCCATGGCTGCAAAATTGCTTGAGGAACACCTTCTATTTCATATTAGCTTTTTGTAGATGACAATATTCTTTTTTTTCGTGCTATACCTATGAGCTACTTTGACCAGTGGTGGTCACAAAGTGATGTAGCTTAAGTCTAAGACCTCAATCTCGACCTCAACTTGGTGTTTCCAATTATACCTTATTCTTGACCTCGATCCTGACCCGGATCCACATGAGTGATTTTTCAAGGTCTTTGACCTTATCAAAAGAGCACACGTAGCCTAGCTGAGATCACCCTTAGCTAAGGCCTTTTGATACCTAAGTTTGTGTAATTGAGGTGATCAAAAATTTTAAGGTATGGAATGAACAAAGTAAAATATGTTGAGTAATGATAATATGAACTGGAACAATGCGAATCCTTCTTTTTATAAGTAGCGAACTGTCTATGTCTTTACGGATTGAGGTGACACATCCTTGAGCATCAAATCCTTTATTGATCAATGGCCCATCATATCGGTTATAACTTGATTCAGGTCAGGTTCATCAGGGTCGCAACCTGACCTGAATAAAAAGACACGGATCTTGGTCTGTTTGGGAATTTTGGTTAACCTTTTGGGGGCAAAATAGTTCTTTAAATGCCAAGCATTAATTATCTCTATCATTAACTCTCCTACTTTCCAAGTGAATTAGCTTGCAATACAATGTAAAAAATAAGTAGAAAACTTCCTTAGCTGTTTGGATTTGGTGCGATCGATCTAAGCCATAGATGGCGCCTACAAAGGTGAACCGTCATATTTAAGTGCTCTATATATACTTTGGGGTTGCCCCACTACTTCATTTCATTTCCCTACTTGTCTGTCCCCGTGTTCTCCTCTCTCTCTTAATGCACCTTACCTATTCCTTAATTTGTATTTCACTTTTCTTAGTAAGATCTCGCCCCTAGGTCTGTCCCCTATATCAACCATAAGCTCGAATTCATCTTCCAAAAGAACTGGTATCCCCAGTCAATTAGGGTCGAGTTCCTATTTTTCCTATTCCTTGAGTTTTAAGGATATAACCTCCCTCTAGCTTGTTCCTTACTTAGGCTTAGTGTCGAGCCCCTCTCATTCTACTCCATGCAACCCTGACCTCGAGGTGGGTGACAACCTAGGGATGGGGTTGCCTTCAGTTGATCCGCCTTCTGCAACATGGGGCGAGCCCAATCAAGATCCAGATACCATAGAGTACGTCTTGGCTACTTTGCCATGGTTAGCGATCAAACCTAAACTTAGATCTCTTATAATCTTGAAGGTGAAGTTTAAATTCTATATTCTTCTAGGATATACAATTATCTTTCCAAATAAATTGGATCGGATGCATTTCCTGCAAAAGGTTGTGCCACTTTTACTATAGGCCTGTGGGAAGGGGGTTTGAGGTTCTCGATCCCCGATCCTATAGAGAATATCCTGCTAGGCTTAGATATTTACCCAGCTCAATTGATTCCCAATATCATAAGGCATTTCCTTTACTTCTATATAATAATATCTTACTTTAGGGTAGAACCCTCTTTTGCCCATTTTTGTTCTCTTTTTTCAATAACGACCTCGACCCAAATCGGAGAGCGCGGATTTTATTACCTAACTACATGGCCTATGTGTAAATTCTTAGATAAAGTTTTATCTTCCTAGGTTCTTGGAAAGAGCAGTTCCTTTTCATTCAAACTGCTGCTCATTGCTCATGGTGGTTCAGGTTAGACTGGAGGCAAAGTAAGCCTAAAATTTCAGTTTTTGATAAGGTCACATGGGGGGAAAACTTTGTGCATTCCTTGACCACCTACCTTTATAAGGTTGGGGAGCTCATGACAAAAGAGATCCTTAAGATCACTGGTCTCTTACCAACCAATATCGCTATTTGCAGGACTCTTAGTGGTGGTTCTTGCTGTTATACATCCACTATTTTCATTTTTATTCATTTATGTGAGCTTGAGGTCTAACGTTGTGCTGGTTTTCTGATTTGCAATTATGTCGAGCAAGAACTTAAGGATTATCAATTAAGATGAAAGCCTAGAAAGAGGCTTTGTTGGCCAAAGCCTAGTTATTTGGGCTCATGCCCATTCCTACCACGTTAGCACTTGTATCAATCTCGAGTTTAGCCCTGAGCATGTCTACAACCCTTCATGATGTTGAACAACCACTACCAATTAGCTAAGTCCTAAAGTTTGAGATCAAGCAACAGGACCCTAAACTTGACATTGTTGCTAAGGAAAGCAAGGGTACAAAATGCAAGCATAGCTCCAAAGGCAAAAGCCTGAAGCATTCTTTCCCTAGTCATTCCAACAAAAATCTATTTGGAAAATCAAAGGGCAAGGGATCAGGTGGTGGTAGCCACCCAAAAAAGAATAAACGATCTAACCCCAAACCTAAAGTTGTTTTGCCCTGTGATCTCGACCTAATTATGTGCAGTGAATCCCTATGAATAATGCACATAAGAGCTATAAGACCATCAACTCAACCTTTCACAATGATTCTTCAGGCCTCACTCTGATCCTAAACTAGAAAATTACATATTAGAGCTCAGTACTTCGATCCTGATCTGGGGAGACCTTTTTTAAGTTGTACAAAGGGTACTTGATGACCTAGGACCAGGGGCCTACTTGCTCCCATGAACTTTGCTAAGTTGGAGGAGCATAGAGCCCACACCATGATGCATGTGAGCCCTATGATTTATTCATTTCTTGCTTCATTTTCTTTTAAGTTGCCTACACACCTCGATCCCCATGCTGAAGTTATTCATCCTTTTTGCAGGGGATCATGTACATGCACCAGTTATTGTTGCAATATGAGTATTGGAGAGGCCACTTCATAGCTCAGGACATGGAGGTGATCAAGGCCGGCCTCAAGTCCACCTAGTAGTCCATTGACAAAGAGCTCGCATCCTATAAAAAGAAATTAGTGGATCAGGATCAACAAATAAAGTATTTAGAACTAAAGCTGTCAAAGAAGAAGAAGTCATCAGCCTTCGAAAAGAAAGCTTTGTATAAGGAAGGCTGTTATAAGGGTTGGGTTGAGTTCAAGAAGTCTTTCAAGTATAAGAAACTAATCCAAGACACCCAAATAGAAGAAGCTTGAGCTTTTATGAAATCTAGCACGTTCAAATGCATGGCCTTCTTTGTATGAAGAAGGCTACTCCAAGGGTTGGGTTGAGTTCGAGAAGTCTTTCAAGTATAAAAAACTAATCCAGGACACCCGGATAGAAAAAGCTTAAGCTTTTATGAAATCTAGCACGTTCAAATACATGGTTGAGGAGAAGGCCGTTGAATATGCATATATGAATTTTTGAAGTGCCAAGCCCAGCTGAAGAAATTGAGTAGGATTATTGAAGGATTTGACTTGGACTAGTTTGACCTTATCAAGGATACAGACTGGCAAGATTATCCCTCTAGTGGCTTGCCTGAGAAAAATGAGTTTAAGGATGAGTTTGCATCTTTAGCTAATGAGGTCGAGGGTACCTCTGCTCCTACGATTGCAAAAGAAGATGAGATTCCAAGTGTGGCCAGTCCTCCACCAGATCCCAAAGATGCTGGCACAAGTGCGAGGGCTTCACATAGTTAGTTTATATAGCTAGGAATATTTTATGGTTCGAGATCCTCTTTTCCCCCATTCCTATTACGTGTAACGATCTTAAACCAATACAAATGTAATCTTGCTAAATGAATGCAAACATTCCCTACTTCAAAGTGTCCAAGTTTGCTTTAATTAGCCCATATGCTTCGCTTAGAATGTTCATTGCTTTATTATGATTGTTGTGCATGGGTGTGGATTCATGTAATGGTTCACTCAATCTCTATTAGATCATGCCATATGGAATCTAGGTCCCTTTTTATCATATCTTTCTCTCTTTTTTGTGGGACCTTGATCCCATTAACTTGGGATTTTCTAGTATTCAAAATTTTACGTAGATATCCTTTAAGGTGCCAAACTATTTCAGGGTTTGATTAGCCTCATCGGTTTTCTATTAGCATAACATATGACCTCGATCCTATTAACTTGGGATCTTTGAGGTGGTAGGGATCTTGTGCAGATCCCATACAAGACGTTGATCTTGTGGCAGGTTAACTCCTTTTCTTGAGCCTTTCAAAAACCCTATATATAACTTTGATCCCATTTACTTGGGATCTTTCTAACAATTGGGATCTTACACAGATCCTATACAAGGTATTGATCCCATGGCAAGGTCAACTCATCTTTTTGGGCTTTTCACAGACCCTCTACATGACCTCAATCCCATTAACTTGGGATCTTCTCAACAATTGAGATCTTGTGCGGATCCCATGCAAGATGTTAATCCTATGGTGGGGTTAACTTTTTTTCCTGGGCCTTTCGCATACCCTCTACATGACCTTGATCCCATTAACTTGGGATTTTTTTGATAATTGGGATCTTGCACAGATCCTATACAAGATGTTGATTTGGTTAACTACGTAGAGTTTGGTAAATTCTCCAAATGAGATAAATGCAATTCTTGAAACTTCAAATGCATTACAAAGGACATTTCAAATGTATTACAAATAACATTTTAAATGTATTACAAAGGACATTAGCTATACTGAGGCTTTACAAAACTCATTACAACTTAACATAAATTTTTTTCAAATTCTGCACATTCCATGACCTCAACAACTCTTTTCATTAGCGTCCTCTAGCTTGTATGACCTTTACCTTGTTACCTTGGCCACTTTATATGGCCCTTCCTTGTTTGGGTCTAGCTTCCCTATATGCTTTGAAACTTTTGCTTTTTTCAAGACCAAGTTGTCTACTTTTAAACTCTTTTATTGAACTTTTTTATTATAATGCCTTGCCATGCTATTCTTGTATTCCGAAATTTTTAGGTAAGCTCTATCTCACTTTTCATTTATCACCTCGAGCTCAAACTCATGAGCCTTGTTAGTTAGGGTTCATATTCCAAAAATTTTTGAGTCGGCTCTTCAATTTCAGTAAGGATAACCACTTCTGCTCTATACACCAAGCAATAAGGGGTTTTACCCATAGCCATTTTGGAAGTAGTACAATGTGCCCATTGGACCACCTGATGTTCATCGGCCCATCCTCTTTTCGTCTTGTGAAAGCAAGCCTCAAGGCCCTTTATGAGATCTTTATTAGTCACCTCTATCTGCCCATTCGATTTTAAGTTCTTTATCGATGTAAATTGCTATTTGATGCAAAGTTCTTCACACCGACTTGTAATCTTCTTCCCATTAAATTGAGTTTTGTTATCAAAGGTCAAGTACTAAGGTATCTAAAACCTGTAATAATATTTTTCTAGAGGAAGTTTATAACTTCTTTCTCAGTAACCTTTACTAAAGCTTCTGTCTGTACCCATTTGCTAAAGTACTCTATTGGGACAATTACATATCTTCTTTAACCTCGAGCCAGTAGAAAGAGGCCCAATATATCAATCTCTCACTAATTAAATGGACACAACACATGAATAGGCTTTATTAGTACTACTAGTCAATAGGTGAGATTGGCATAGAATTGGCATCTCTCACATTTTTTCACAAAGGTAGTGGTATCTTAGTTCATAGTCGGCCAAAAATATATTTGCCTAAGGTTTTTGATTGCTAAAGATCTTCTATTAGAATGATTTCCACAACTTCCTTCATGAATCTTCTTCAGCACGTAATGGGCTCTTTTAGGTCCAAGGTATTTCATCAATGGCCCCTCAATAGGCCTCTTGTACAACTCCCTATTAACCATATGAATCAATTTGCTCTGAATACTACCCTTCTAGCTTCATTTTGGTGCTCTGGCAGGGTCCTATCTACTAAGAATCGAATTAATTCATCTTTTCAAGTTGACTTAACCTCTGTCTGCATCATTGCCTCTTTCTCAGAGGTATCCTCTTCCAATTCTGAGCATTCTACCACAACATTCTTGGTTCATTTTTTAGAGCTTCTAAATTTAGCCAATGCATCAGCTCTCTTGTTCTTTCTTCTTGGGATCTACTGTACTTGATAAAATTCAAACTCCGTTATGAGCTCCTTAACCTTTTTTAGGTATTTCATCATGGATTTTTCTCTAGTTTTAAATGTTATTTCAATTTGAAATGCCATGAGCTGAGAGTTAGTATAAACATTTAACCTTCTAATGCTCATGCGCTTTGCTGTCTTCAGCCCTATGATTATCGCCTTGTACTCGTCCTCATTATTAGTAACCTTGAATGCCAATTTTACTGCGAACTCAAGCTTGACCACTTCAAGTGCTTTGAAGAAAATTCCAACTCTACCAAATTGTGATGTGGCAGATCCATCAACATGCATCATCCAGGTTTTTTTGTTCAGTTCAAGGTCCTGCCTAGTCATCTCTACTACAAATCTACCAAGACCTATGCTTTCACAGAGCTTCAGCTTTGATATTTTATGTCAAACTCTCCTAGCTCTACTGCCTACTTGACTAACCTCCCTGAGACGTCAAGCTTAGCCAAAACCTATTTTAATGGATGATTAGTTAAAATGATAATTTTATGAGATTGAAAATAGGGCCTCAGTTTTCTTACTGTCACCACAAGAACTAGAGCCAACTTCTCCACCTCTAAGTACCTCCTTTTAGCTCCTTGCAATATTTAACTCACATAGTATACTAGCTTTTGAGCCGAGTTTTCTTCTCGGATTTGCATTGAGCTCATAGCATGTTCTGATGTGGCCAAATGTAAGTATAGAGGCTCCACATACATAGGTTTGACCAATAAAGGTAAAGATGCCAGATACCCTTTGAGGTCTTGGAATGCACTCTCACATTCTTCACCCCATTAGAAGTTCTTCATGTTTCTCAGAATTTTGAAAAAAGAGAGGCTCCTATCCACTGACCTTGAAATGATTCAGTTGAGGGATGCAATTATCCCGATCAATTTTTGAGCATCTTTTACAAACTTTAGAGAGCTCATATTAGCTATAGCCTTGATCTTTTCAGGGTTGGCTTCTATTCCTCGCTCACTGACCAAATATTGTAAGAATTTTCCACCCTTGACCCCAAAGGTGCACTTAGTTAGGTTAAGCTTCATCTTATATTTTCTCATAATGGCGAATGCTTTTTCCAACTATCTCAAGTGATCGAGTTCATTTAAGCTCTTGATCATTGTGTCATCCATATATACCTCTATAGTCACCCTGATCTAGCCTTAAAATATTTTGTTCACAAACCATGGTATGTTGCCCTTGTACTCTTCAACCTGAAGGACATGAAATTATAATAGAATATTCCTCTCTCAGTGACAAAGGTGGTCTTGTCTCTATTTTCTTCTAACATGAAAATTTGGTGATACCCTTGAAAAGCATCCATCATGCAAAATAGAGTGCATCCTGTCGTTGAATTTACTAACACATCAATCCAAGGTAATGGGTAGGGGTCCTTAGGGCAAACCTTATTTAGGTCAGAATAATCCATACACATTCTCTATTTTTCTTTTATTTTCGATATGACCACTACATTCTAAAGCCATTTCGTAGATTGGATCTCAACCACATACCCTGCTTCTAGCAATTTATTCACCTCTTTCTCTATAATCTGATTTTTCATCACCCCATGATTCCTTTTCTTCAACTAAACAGATCTAACTTAAGGGTCCATATTTAATTTGTGGATGATCACTTTGGGGTCTATTCCATCAAAGTTTGAAGGCTTCCACGCAAAAACATCAGTATTCTTTCTCAAAAAATTGATAGTCAAAAGGTCTAACTCCTGGTTCAATTAAGTTTCAATCTTTGTGACCTTGCTTGGGTCCCTTAGTACTAACTTTATCTCATTGAACATGTCTGCTAGTTCTATCCTACATTCCTCTACTCGTCTCTTTTTATTTTCTTCTTGAGGTTTTGATTCGTGATGTCCTTCATAAAAGTCATGACCACTTTCTTTCCCTTCGACCCCGACCATGAGCTCTCTCATTTCAACCCCAAATTCATAGTTATAGGTCTCTTTTTTAGAGATGTATGGTAGCATTCTCTTGCCTCTTTATGGTCATGGATCATTTCCCTGACACCTATTTTTGTAGGGAATTTCATCTTCAAATGAAAAGTTGACACCACTGCTTGAAATTGATTCAAACTAGGTCTTCCTAGGACCACATTACATGTACACGGAGCATCGACTGCCAAAAACTTAAGTATAAGAGTCTATCGACATGGTTCCACCACCAATGATATTGGGAGGTCTATTGTCCCGACTAGTGTTACCTTAGCTCTTCCTATTAAAGGCATATACGCATGCGTGATCCTCATGAGGGTGAGCTCCATATTCTTTAAGACTTCCAAGAATATTATGTCCACCGAACTCCCATTATCCACTAAGACCTTATGTACTGAGAAGTTGGCTATGTCCATTGTGATGACCATCAGGTTATTTTGTGGGTGAACCACCCTTTTAGAGTCCCTGTTATCAAAAGTGGTCGTGGCCTGGTTAGCAATATTCAACACTAGGTTCATCTTTTTTTTTTTTGGGGCTTACCTAGTTCTTGATAGACCTAACATGTTTCTTCCTCACACTGTGGGAGTTTCCCAAAATTGGACCCCTTGCTATCATGTATATGACACCTTGCCTTGGCAAATTATCTCCTATGGGATCATTTGCTATCTCCTTACCTTTCTTCTCCTTGCTATGAGATTTGGTTCAGGACCTAGATCGATTCTTCTTTTTGCCCTACTCCCCCTCGAACTCCTACACCCTGGCCCTAAACTTATTTGCAACAAACTCTTTCAAATGGCCTATCTAATGAGCCGTTCTACCTTATCCTTGAGTTAGATGCAATCCTCAGTGTCATGACCCCAATCCATGTGGAAGCGACAATACTTATTTGAGTTCTGTCTTGCTGGCATATCCTATATCTTTCATGGCCACTGTAATATCTTCGACCCCTCAATAGCTATAAACATGTAGAACTTGATGGTGTTAAGTAGAGCGTAATAGTTATACTTGTGAGGGGAAGAGCGATAACGATCTTTTTTAGACCGATGCTTTGGAGGTCATTGATCTTTTTTAAGTCTTTGATAGGCATTTTTAGACCATTCATGGTCCTTCATAGCATTAATCTCCTTCTCATAAATATAACATTATGCCACTTCCATCAGTTGCTCTATATCCTCTAAGGGTTCCCTAGCCAGGGCTAAAGCTAAGGGTCCCTTTTTAAGCCCGTGAATGAGTATACTTATGATTATATCAATGCGCAAGTCTTGCACCTCCAAAATCTCATTGCTAAATCTATTCATGAAACCCCTTAGGGTCTCATCATCCCTTTACCATATGGTAAACAGGTAAGTTGTAGACTTTTTAGACTTTCTCTTGCTAGCAAACTAGTAGAGGAACTTCCTGATAAGTTGGTTATATGACACTATTATTCCAAGGACCTACCCCATGAACCATTCCTATGCCTTCCCAGTCAACGTCATCATAAATATTCTAGAGTTCATAACATCCGACTGTCCATACAAATTCATAATGTTTTTGAATGCTGTAACGTGTTCCTGCAAGTCTTCAGTCCCATCATACTTTGGTAAATCTGGCAATTTAAAGTGTGTGGCTACTGACTTGGCCAATATTTTAGTGGAAAATGATGAGTTCCTCTTTTGCAGCGCTAAAGTCCTCTTCTTTTTGAGCTTATCTATTTTTCTACTCAGCTGCTCAACTTGATCACTAATCTCATTAACTTTCTCCCTGGACAGCGAAGGTTGGGGTTTTTTGAGTATGAGAACTTCCCAATTTGGTGCCAATGGTTCCAACTTTAATTCTTCCTCCCTTTGGTAAACATTCGATGGGTGACTTAGCCCTCTCACCATTTTACTCCCTACCTCATTGGAGTTTGACATCTCTTCTTCCCTTAAGATCATTAATCCTTGCACCTCCTCAGCCAATGAAAGGGCCGACCTTCTCTCCTAGAACAACAGTCAGCTCATCGGCAAAGGGATTACTTAGATTGGTGTTATTGTCGCCAACCGGCTTTTGCACTTATGCTTATCCCAGAACTTTTGATTCATCTCAAAAACCAATCACTCCAAATTACTCCTATTGAGTTGCATTACTTGTGTCCTTTTGAGGCCCTAGGTTGCAGCCCCCTCCCCCACCTCATGCGCATTGTGATGCATGACAAGCAAAGGTAGAGTGGGTAAGATGAGCAAAATAGGTAGTGACGAGGATATAAACGATATTGGGATTGGTGTGTCCACAGTTCGTCCTAAAGTTTTGTCCATCTTTAACTGTTTGCTCTTTCAATCAATAAATCAAATTAGAGTTCCCATAGACAGCACCAATTGATGTGACTTAAGTTTAGGACCTCAACCTCGACCTCGACCTAGTGTTTTCTATTGTACCTTGTCCTTGACCTCAATCCTGATTTGGATCCGCACGAGTGATTTTCAAGGTCTATGACTTGATCAAAAGAGCACACGTTAGGCTAGCTGAAATCACCCTTAGCTAAGGCTCTCTAATGCCTAAGTTAGTGTTACAAAAGTGATCAAAGAGTTCAAGGTATGGAATAAACAAAATAAAGTGTGTTGAGTAATGACAATATTGCCTAGAATGATGCGGATCTTCCATTTTAATGGTAGCAAACTATCCTTGCTCGTATGGATTGAGGTGGTTCGTCCTTGAGCATTGAATCCTTTATTGATCAATAGCCCATCATCTGGGTCATACCTAGTTCGGGTTGGGATTGCCTAGGTCGCGACCCGACCCAGATAAAAAAACGTAGATCTTGGCTTTGTTTGGGCATTTTGACTAACCTTTTGGAGGCAAAATAGCCCTTTTATACCAAACATTAATTATCTCCATCACAAAATTTTTATAATTAGTTTGAATTTGTTCTCTACAATTTATTATTAAATTTAGACTTACCAAAGTGGATTATACTAGAAAGGGGCTGAAACACACGGCAAAGACCTACATTGTAGTTAGATTTTTATTCCTTGAATGAGTAACAATACACTATTACTTGAAAAATCCAATAGACTTAACAATTTTAATTTGGGGAAAAATATAATTTATTTTCCAAAATTCATCATTTGAATTATTAGTATATATTAGTAAATTCTAATTTTCATATCATTACATCACAAAAAATTAGAGCATCACCTATACATTCAATATTCCATAGATGCTAAAAATTTATTGTTTTGGCCACGAAATTGTTTTAGTTAAGTTCGAAATTGATGCGTTTGAGCTAACCGTCATTATGACCAATTCGTATTGATGATAATTCTTATATATATATATATATATATATATTTTAATTTCCTATGGATATTGCATAACTAATATGCTATTCTTCAAACTTAATAATTAAAAGAATTACATTTGTTTCAAAAATTTATAGTTACAATTTATAACTATAGCTATGAAATTAATTTTTTACCAATTTTTCTCTAAGAGATACTTAGTTTTTTTAGTACTGTTAATAATACAATTTAACATGGAAAGATAATTTGTACTCAAGCTGCATAAGAAAAATTCTAAAAATATGATGACCCAAAACCACAAGCCGAACAAGAAGAATAATAAAATAAGATCCTGACTTAACACAATGTCATAGCCCAAAAAGAGAAAAGGAACTAGAAGGAAAAAAGTTGCTGCCCTGTCAAAGAAAGAGTGCCCAAAAACAGAGAAACAAACAACAAAACAAAAGAGGAATTTCAAGAATCTTTATCCCCAGCCCTTTGCTAATAAAAGCATGTCTGGATCTATTTGAACCCAATCATAGTTTATTGGACAAATTGTATTTTACCCACTTTGAAGAAGAAAAAAGAGCAACCCCCCCGCCACCCCCAACACGCACACACAAAGACGAAAATCCACCTTGTACTTCTGAATACTATGCACCAACGTCCCCGCTCCTCATTTACTGCAATTTAATCCTAATTTTAATATATAGAGATTATACTACCCTTAATAATTTTTTAATTTAACTTATTTATATTTTTTATATATTTTTATGTATCTTATTTCATTCTCCTTTACACTATTTTTTTATTTTTAATTAAAAATTAATTATTTTTAATTTGTTTGTTTTCATTTTCTCTAATTTATTTATTTATTTGTGTATATTTATATATAAATATAATAAAAAAAATTCTTTAATCATATGCATTACTACAATTTAAGGTCTAAACATACTTTTGGAGGAAAGAAATTTGGGGATGTCTTCGATGAGGTAAGATTGCGCTTTACTCATATGAGATGCCTTCAAATTAAATGACACATATTTATTACAACAAGTTGTTGTTAATTTCACAACAAGTCATTGTCTTGTATTTTAAATTCTTAATACATCTAATTCTTTGAAAATATATTCCAAAAAAAAAAATTAAAACAAAGATATATAATCTTAAATAATACAACTTTAAAAATTTTGAGTTTATACTCTATATTTTTAAATAATATATGTCCAAAATAATATGAATAAATTTAATTGATTTATTTAAGTTAAAAAATTAAAAAAAATAGAAAAATCTAAAACTATCATTCTAAAATATAATTTTAACAATTTTAACTCGTATACTCAATCATAGTAAATAGACATATTTAAAATAATTTAAATAAATTAGTTAATAAATAAAAAATTTAAAAACAAGAAAATTTTAAGTTTATTATTTCAAATAATATAATTTTAAGTTACATACTTAATAATATTAATAAATAAAAATATTTAATTTAATGAAATTTATTTTTCATTGAAAAGTAAATAAATAAATAAATAAATAAATAACAAAAAACAAAAAATAACTTCCTTGCAAAACCACCACACTAGTACCTACCCACCCACTCAGGCACACTTCTGCACTTGGCTCCCCCATCCCCCCACCTTGCCTCCAGCAGCATGATATATATGTACCTATGTATATATAATGCATGTATTTATATACATATATATATGCATATATATATATATAAATATTTCGAATACAATTTTAACAAAGAACAATTTTATCATTTATTATTTAATTTTTTATTGATTTTTATCCGTAGAATTTAACTAATAAGAAAATAAATTCTCTAAATAATATTAAAATATAAATATGGATTCCTGTTAGCCAATATATTAATACAAAGTACTATAATAAATACCTAAAATTTTGAATTGATTCTGGCACCTTTCCTAAAATCACTTGCTAACATAATTTTTATGTTAATGCATATCATATGTAATTATTTGACATTTCTATTGAAAATTCAATCAATTTATCATTGATTTAAAAATAAGAATACATTGAAAGTTATTAAAATATAATACACACACACACACATATGTTGAAATTATAAGATAATATAAAGAAGTATAATAAATAAAATATACCAATCCTATATTTTATAGATTTAATAATGAAAAGCAGTTAAAGGAAAACTTAAAAGGCCCAAAATATATATGGAGCCATTTAGTGGGATGGAGCTCAAATAAATAAAATTTTATAATTGGTGGCAATTATTTTATTATAATGCACTCTTAATATATAAGCGAAATCCACTATTAATTGCTTATACAGGTAACAGGTTAAATTTACTTTATTATGTTGCCAACTAATCATCAAAAGAAAAGGTCTTAATTTCACATTTTGAGTCTAACAGTTCAAATTAAATACATTTGTACACCCCTCACATTAGAGATATACAATCATCATTGTACCTTAGACTACTCTAAGAAATTTTAAGTAAAACTAGTATAGTCCATTAAGGAAAACTTTTTCTTCAGTATCTCAAAAATTTAACAAAACAAAATATTTGGGCATGTCAACATTCCTGTAGTTGTGGATTTTTAGGAAAATGCCGGAATTGGGTAAGAGGGTGTGTTTGGTGTTTTTCCTACTAATAGTTTCGTATGAAAGTGATAGTTTTACATGTAATTTCTAGTATCTTTTCCAATGAACTTGACAATTTGACTATTTCAAGAAGAGCGTCAAAGACTCTGATTGAAGGTTGGGTCTGACTTTGCATATAAAACACACACATATATATAGATACATAGACATATATATGCAATTTTCTGTTTTTGGACTTGGACATAAACTCCTACAATTTCTATGGACTTACTAATTTTTTGTGATAATTCTTTCCTAAAATTCAATTTATACTCACTTTGGTCTTTTAATCATTCCTAGAATTTGTGTTCTATTGTGAATAATGCCAAAAATATATTTCATATGCTCTAATCATGTGATGTGACTTTGATTCCCATATCGGGTGGAAATAGACTAGGTTAGACTAGACTTTGATTTAAATAGGCCAGATTTATTATACAAATGACAAGCCTTAACCTAGCCTATTATCTATGATTGGCTTTTTTTTCGGCCTAAGCCTAGCATTTTTTAATAATTTTTGAAGCCTTGGCCCGGGCTAAAAGCCTATCTAAAAGACTATTTGCCTCAAATTTTTAATATGCTCAAGTTTGTAAGTTGTAGATATAGAATAATCAGAATTATAAATAACATATTCATAATTACGAAAGCTCAAATATAAGTCTAAAATAATATTATTTCAACAAAAAATAATATTATTTCAACAAAAAATAATATTAAAAACATAAAAGATTTTATAGAAGTCTTCACTATTAAAAATTAGTAATAAGATAATTATTTAATATTACTTTTTTATATGAAGAAGGATAAACAAGCCAACCTGTTAGGTTTTGCGAGCTTTCAAAATAGCCTAAGCCTAGTCTATTTAGTTAAAAAGGTTAATTTTTAAGTCTTGACTTGACTTTTTTATTAAATAGACTATGCCATAAGTAGGCTAGGTGATAGGTTCCTAACGAGTGGCCTGGCCTATTCCTTACATTAATGGAAAAGCTTCTCCACCCACATGTAGAAGAATTTGTTGTTGCCAGGATATTACCAATATGTAGTAATGCACCAAAATAAATAAATATCGCAATTCAAATTATCAAGAATTGAAACAAATAATAACAAGATGGCAAATGTGCAATTTATCAAATTATAATTTCATGTGTAACATGCATGATCTAAATTCAAAAAAATCAAGGCATAATAGAATTCGTGCATATATTCAACAAGATACGAGTTCAAGAAAAACCAACAATTACAAATCAATCAAGGCATCAAAACAATAAATCATGCTGTCACTATGTGTAATTTGATACAAGAAAGCAAGGAACTTATATGATGATCTTGTATCATAACAGAGCCAATTGAAAGACCAAATCATAGAATTCTATTGGCCTTGAAGAAATGAACGCCTCGACTTATCAGTGCAACAGGTACAACACAGCTCCTCCCAAGATGAGATGGTCTAAAACAATCAAGTGCATTTTGTCTCATTCACCTCGAATAGTACTCAATCGTCGGAATCAGAATAAGATAGCCAAAAATTGGAAAAGGTAGGAAAAATATATCAAAGAGGATTAGAGAGGGAAATATCAGTTGTTTGTGTGTTTCAAAGTCTACCAGAGTTAGACTATTTATAGAAGAAATTAGGGTTGGTTGTAGTTAGAGTCTGCCAGATAGTGGCCTCTAACACATCATATAACCAATATGTTTCTACCACGTCACGCAATAGCCTCAACTATATCCCTAATTATCAGCCTAATCTCCAATGGGTTTTGACTGGATGATTAGGCTAATCTCCAATAGGTCTTATCCATTAGTCCCTTGTCCAATGAAAATTTCAATTAAATTTCATCCAAAAAATAAATATTCAAACAATTCACCTTACAACCTAGATTTAGAGCCAAAGCCGGGCTAGGCAGTGGCAATAGTGCCCATTGTGGTCCATTTATATAAATTTCTTAATGAACACTTTATCATGCATTCATTTTTAAGTTCAATATAAACTAGTTCACTTTTATTTATAAAATCAATGTGGGATAAATGTCCTCCACTTGGTTTTATAAGGTACAAGCAAGTCTCCTCTATGTCAAAATTTCTATGTGGGACAACTTAATATACAATACTTAACCATTTTTTCTTTCTCTATTTCAACAGCATAATTATCTTTGGATTTCAACCATAATTGGCATTTATCCAAATATAATTAAACATGAAATTAGGCTTAAATAATACCAATCACAACAGAATTAAACTGAGAGGGAAAGAAAAAAAAACATAACTAGAGACAATATACTTGCCATAAAGAGTACTATGAGTTAAAATATGATTAGGTATATATTTTTTAGGTTAACATCCCATATAATATAGTGGTTTGAGTTTGCTTTGCATATATCTTTGTGTTTCGCAAACATGTACAGAAGATATCCATGCAGAAAGATGCTTTTAGGTATATCAAGCAAAATAGAATATAAATTGACAATTTGGTATCCATTTTTAAATCAAAATTGAAATAATATTAACAAGAACCTGCCCAATTTATGAAACTTTAATTAATGAGTAATTTAATGAAATTGATAATAAATAGACAAACCCCATGCAATTGCATGAAAGAAAAAAAAATGAATAAAATGAACACACACTGATTTGACAGTTCTTAGTAATTTCAACATAACTCTCTACAGAAAAGAATAGTGGAGATTGAAAATGAGAGAGAAAGGAAAAGTACATAAAATAGAGATAATATACTTGACATATATATGGTAGTAGCTTAATACAAAGGGGAAAAACGAGCCAAAAAGAGTACTATGAGTTAAAATATGACATGATATATATTTTTTAGGCTCACTTGTCATATAATATAGTGGTTTAAGTGTGTTTCGAAAGTATATTGGGGCCTAGCGGGCACACACAAAGAAAACCCATGTTGATAGATACTTTTAAGTATATTGATGTAACCTAAAATATAAATTGAAAGTTCGAAATTCATTATTGAGTCAAAATTGAATTAATATTAACAAGAACATGCACAATTTCATGAAATTTTAATTAAGGCGTAACATCATAAAGTGGTTAATAAAACAGACATACCCCATGCAATTGCAATAAAGAAAAAAAAAATGAGTAAATGAAAGAACACACAAACTAAAATAGAAAGATACGGTTATTAAATATACATAATAAAAACAACACCAGAGCAACTCATAGCTAGTAGTGTACTATTCTATTTCTAGTCTCTGTAATCTTCACTCTAAATCGTCCTATATCCACAGATTCAAAATTGTTGTCATTGTGACAAATTTGGGATTCACAATTAGCTCAACGCTTTTGGTCCTCAATCATTTCTTCAGATAGTCCCCATTGTTTGAGCTCCTCAACTTGACTATGAATAGCCAGGTTGAACTCTCCATTATGCCCAAGTTGTAGGAGTTGATACTCGCAATTTCGTGGATTTGTTAGGCCCTCGAATTGATCAACTGCCCAATTGAACCATTTCATGAGGAATAGAAGAATAGTTAGACCATGGGAGACAATTACCTGGTTAAGCTCATCTGATGTGCCATACTTATTAGTAAATTTGTTGGTTTCCATGTCCCCCCGAAGCCTTTCCAGAAAACCTAACAAATAAAATAACAAACATTAATTTGATCTAAGAAATAAATAGTGAGACTTGACCAAGAAAGTGTGTCATTCATCCATGCAATATAGAATTAATAACTTGGAAACCCAGTCATAAACATCAGCACTGGATTCTCCATCTGGGACACGGTAGAAAAATTTCCCGTACTTGTTCCTGCTTCGCTTGATCTCCCTCCTCGTCTCTTTCTCCTGAAAATTCCCAAATTTAGTTCCCTTATTTGGCACTCTTGATGCACTCCAACCATTTTTTCTTTTGGGAATGTTTGACCTCCACAGACAATCTCTTCTATTGTTTCCCTAGTTCGATTCAAGGGGGAAATATAGAACAACACCTTCCAGTTTCTGGATTTGCTAATCACTGTACCAGTCATTTGAGCCTGATGGCTTCTTTTTCTAATTAACTTGATATTGTAACTCGGTATGTATTCAAGAACAGCTTCATCCACAGTCCCTTCACTTTCCTCATGGCGCACTGGTATTATGCGCTTTGGCAGACATTTTTTCTTCTGATTAGCCATGACTTGGCTGTTGTTGGAGACTGAATTTTCATTCTTTCAAAGTTTGCCAGCCATTCTATAAAGAAAAAGTAAAGTCAAGCAAGACGATCGGCAAAATTATTTTGATAAAAAAATAATGATCATTTTCATTGTTGTTTGAGTTGGATGGAATTAGCATAGGTTATAAGTGTTATTTTACATCTTCTATTCAATTTGAGCAAGGTTACAATGAATATAGAAAGGAGAAAAAACAAAACAAAAAAAAAAAAACAAAAAAGTTCAGCTTCTTTGACGATGCACTTAGACTTTCAATTGAGTCTTTATTAAAGGCTTCTCCAATATTACTCAGAAATTGAATGAGTTTAAAGAAGAAGGAGACTATTGCATCAAACCCAAAAATTGGCTTTGGACTTTTATTTTTACAAGAATGCAGCTTAGACTAATTTCAAATGAATGTTAATAGCATTTTGAATCTTGAACTCAGGGAAATGATACAGAAAGAAAAGAGAAAAACTTTGCTCCAAAGTTATGTTTTAATAGTGTAATTTGATTTAAAATTTTGATTGGGTATGTAAATTTTATATAGTTTTGTATTGTTACATATTGTTAATTATAGAGAATTGTATGTTGTCATTACTTCAAAGATCAAATAAAGTATTATTCAATTTTAAGATGTCCTAACTAAAAACGATGATGTTAGAACATTAGACAAAAAGTCTATATTTTTCTCACCAATTTGTTGAAATAGTAAAGCTCATTTCCGTTTGCATTACTACAATTAAATTAAGGACGAACACACAATTGTATAAACGAAAATTTATGTAAAACTAGTACGGTCCCACTGATGAAAGCTTTCCGTTTAATATCTTAAAACTTAAGAAAATGAAATATTTGGCATGACAGCATTCTCTCTGGTTGTGGATTTTCTGACGAGCACTAGAATTGGGCAAGAGGGTATACTTGGTTTTTTTCCCCCGAAATGTGTCGCACAGATAAGTGCTAGTTTTATATATAATTTCTTGTATATTTTTTTTGTGAACTTGACAATTTGACTAATTCAAGGAGTGTCAAAGACAACGCATTGAAGGTTGGTTTTGACTTTGCATATAAAACGCACACATATATAAATGCATACACGCATACATAAATGTACGCAATTTTTTGTTTTTTCTTTTCCTTGGCTTGGACATAGATTCCCATACTTTCAATGGACATTCCAATTCTTACCGACAGTTCTTTTCTTGAATTCAATTTATACATACTTTGGGATTCTAACCATTCCCAGCAATTGTGTTCGATTGTGCATAATGCAAAAAAATACTTTATATAGTCCAATGTTATGCGATGTAACTTTGATTCAAACGCCAAAAGAAAATGTAATCCATCCACTATTACATGTCAGTTTGGAGGCATCGCGATCCATTTCAGTGAAAATTTTATGAAATATAACTCATATATTGATATTTTGTCTTGGAGAAATGAAAATAAGAATTCACTCCAACGCAGAAGAGAAAAGTCTGGCACATTTGTTATGGCTCAAAAAATGCAAACACTAATGAGTCCAATTTGAAAATATTACGGAAGACTCAATAATCCAAAAACCAATTCAGAAGAATTATTAAATTTGAGCGAAGCCCAAGCAGTCCCATGTAAATCCCAACTCCAGCAGCAACAGAGTACTTATTTGGCGTTCCTCGGAAATTTTGGTCTAACTCTTTATGGGAAAATGTATTTTAATAACCGTTTGCTGTGTTAGAATCCAGAAATCAGTATCTTCCCAAATATATATACGTCTCACCACTTAGTTCGTTCTCAAATAAATCAGTTTAATACAAGAATTTGACAAAAAATCTGACACAGTACCATTAAAATTGCTTCCAAGCGCACTAATAGATATAAAATATTAAGGGAATTGTTTCCAACACAAATGACTACTCTTCTCATGAGGACTTACGCGCTCATTTCGTGATTCACCTTGAATTATTTCGGTATCATGAGGGAAGGAAAATGAAGAACGCTAGTGAAAGAGAGGTAAAAAAAGTGAGGACGTGAAACAGAAAAAGAATAGCGGAGATTTAAATGAGAGAGCAAGGAAAGGTACATAAAACAGAGATAATATACTTGACATATATGTGGTAGTGGATTAACAGAGGAAGAAAAAGCATGTGCCAAAGAGAGTACTAGGAGTTAAAATATGACATGGTATATATTTTTTAGGTTTTCTTCCCATATAATGTAGTGGTTTCAGATTGTTTTACGTGTATATTGGTATGTTGCAGACATGCACAAAGGATATCCATTTTGAAAGATGTTTTTAAATATATCGATGTGATTTAATAAAGTAGTTATAAAACAGACATACCCCATGTAGTTGCAACAAAGAAAGAAAAAATGAATAAATGGAAGAACTCACAAATTAAAACAGAAAGACACAATTATTGAATATTCATAATAAAAACAACGTCAGACCAACTCATAGCTAGTAGTACACGATTTTATTTCTAGTCTTCGTATTCTTCATTATAAAGTTGTCAGATATCTGCCGATTCGAAATGGATGTCATTGTGACAAGTTTGGGAATCACAATTAGCTCTAAGCCTTTGGTCCTCAATCATCTCTTCAGATAGCCCCCATTCTTTGAGCTCCTCAACTTGGTGATGAATAGCCAGGCTGTACCCTCCATTACGTCCAAGCTCTAGGACTCGATACTCACAGTTTCGTGGATTAGTTAGGCCCTCGAATTGATCCACCGTCCAGTTGAACCATTTCATGAGGAAGAGAAGAATAGTTAGTCCATGGGAGACAATTATCAAGTTAAGCTCATCTGATGTGCCATAATTATTGGTGAACTTGTTGGTTTCCATGTCCCTCCAAAGCCCATCCACAAAACCTGAGGAAGAAAATATAAAATACTAACTTCACCTAAGAAATAAACTGGAAGTCTTAATTGAGAGAGCGTAGACATTCATCCATGCAATAAAGAATAAATAACTTACTGGAAACCCTGTCATAAACATCGGCACTGGATTCTCCATCTGGGACGCGGTAGAAGAATTTCCCGTACTTGTTCCTGCTTCTCTTGATCTCCTTCCTCGTCTCTATCTCCTGAAAATTCCCAAAGTGTTGTTCCCTCATTCGGCACTCTTGGCGCACTCCAACCACTTTTTCTTTTGGGAATGTTTGACCTCTACAGACAATCCCTTCCACTGTTTCCCTCGTTCGATTCGAGGGGGAAACATAGAACAACACCTTCCAATTTCTGAATAAACCTTTTTCTGAAATGATTTCCTTAATCTTTGCACCAGCCGTCTCAGCCTGATGGCTGCCCTTTCTACTTAACTTGATCTTGTAATTCGGCACGTGTTCAAGAATAGCTTCATCCATATTCCCTTCACTTTCCCCATGGCGCACCAGTATTATGCGCTTCGGCAGACATTTTTCCTTCTGGTTAGCTATGACTTGGTAGACGTTGGAGATGGAATTTTCATTCTTCTGTTGATCGCTAGCCATTCTACAAAGAAAAAGTAAATTCAAGCGAGTTGATCGGTAAAGCTGGTTTGATTAAAAAATAATGATTTTCGTTGTTGTTTGTGTTTGGAGGAATTAGTGGGGTATTTATACATGTTATCTTGCGTCTTCTATTCAATTTGAGCAAGGTTACAATGAACAAAAGAAAGGAAAAAAAAAAGAAGAAAGTTCTGCTTCTTTTACGGTGCACTTAGACTTTGAATTGAGTCTTTATTAAAAGCTTCACCTATATTACTTCGAAATTGAAAGAGTTTCAAGAAGAAAGAGATTGTTGCATCAAACCCAAAAATTGGCTTTGGACTTTTATTTTTACAAGAATGCAGCTTAGACTAATTTCAAAAGAATTTTAATAGCATTTTGAATCTTGAACTCAGGGAAAAGTTACAGAATGAAAAGAGAAAAACTTTGTTCCAAATTTATGTTTTAATAGTGTAATCCGATTTAAAATTTTGACTGAGTAAGCAAATTTTATATAGTTTTAAATGAGCGCTGGAATTGCGCAAGAGGTATATTTAGTTTTTTTCCCCCGAAATGTGTCGCCCAGAAATGCTAGTTTTTTATAAATTTCTTGTATCTGTTTTTTTGAACTTGACAATTTGACTAATTCAAGAAGGAGCGTCGAAGACTTTGCATTGAAAGTTGATCTTGACTTTGCTTATAAAACACACGCATATATAGAAGCATACACACATACATTAATGTATGCAATTTTTTTTTTCCCTTGACTTGGACATGGACTCCCATGCTTTCAATGGACATTCCAATTCTTGCTGAAAATTCTTTTCTTGAATTCAATTTATACATACTTTAGCCTTTTAATCATTCCTTGCAATTGTGTTCTATTGTGCATAATGCGAAAAAAATACTTCATATAGTTCGAGGTTATGCGATGTATCTCTAATTAAAGCACCAATAGAAAACCTAATCCATCCACTCCGGCATGCCAGTTTGGAGGCATCGCGATCCATTTCAGTGAAAATTTTGCAAAATATAACTCATATATTGATATTTTGTCCCGGCGAAATTGAAATAAGAATTCACTCCAACGAAAAAAGAAAAGTCTGGCACATATATTATGACTCAAAAAATGCAAACACTAATGAGTCCATTTTGAAAATATTACGGAAGGCTCAATAATCCAAAAACCAACACAGAAGAATTATTAAATTTGAGCGAAGCCCAAGCTGTCCCATGTTAATCCCGATTCCAGCTGCCACAGAGTACTTATTTGGCGCTCCTCAGAAATTTTGGTATAACTCTTTACGGGAAAATGTATTTTAAAAACCGTTTGTTGCGTTAGAATCTAGAAATCTGTGTCTTTCGGATTATATATGTCTCATCACTTAGTTCGTTCCCAAATAAATCAGTTTAATACGAGAATTTTACGAAAAATCTGCCACAGTACCATTAAAATTGCTTCCAAGCGCACTAATAGATATAAAATTTTAAGGGAATTGTTTCCAGCACAAATGACTACTCTTCTCACTAGGACTTACATGTTCATTTCGTGATTCACCTTGAATTATTTCGGTGTCATGAGGGAAGGAAAATGAAGAACGCTGGTGAAAGAGAGGTAAAAAGAGTGAGGATGTGAAGTAGAAAAAGAATAGTGGAGAATGAAATGAGAGAGCAAGGAAAAGTACATAAAATAGAGATAATATACTTGACATGTATATGGTAGTGGATTAGCAGAGGAGGAAAAGGCACATTCCAAAGAGAGTACTAGGAGTTAAAATATGATATGGTATATATTTTTTAGGTTCACTTCCCATACAATGTACTGGTTTAAGTTTGTTTTGCGTGTATATTGGTATGTTGCAGGCATGCACAACGGATATCCAAGTTGAAAGATGCTTTAAAATATTTCGATCCGATTTAATAAAGAGATTAATAAAACAGACATACCCCATGCAGTTGCAATAAAGAAAGAAAAAATGAATAAATGGAAGAACACACAAACTAAAACTGAATGACACAATTATTGAATATTAATTCTTAATAAAACATCAGACCAACTCATAGCTAGTAGTACACAATTTTATTTCTAGTCCTCGTAATCTTCATTATAAAGTTGTCGGATATCCACCGATTCGAAATGGACGTCATTGTGACAAGTTTGGGATTCACAATTAGCTCTAAGCCTTTGGTCCACAATCATTTCTTCGGATAGCGCCCATTCTTTGAACTCCTCAACTTGGTGATGAATAGCCAGGCTGTACCCTCCATTAATTCCAAGCTGTAGGACTCGATACTCACAGTTTCGTGGATTAGTTAGTCCCTCGAATTGATCAACCGTCCAGTTGAACCGTTTCATGAGGAAGAGAAGAATAGTTAGTCCATGGGAGACAATTATCAAGTTAAGCTCATCTGATGTGCCATAATTATTGGTGAACTTGTTGGTTTCCATGTCCCTCCAGAGCCAATCCACAAAACCTGACGAAGAAAATATAAAATATTAACTTCATCTAAGAAATAAACTGCTAGTCCTAATTGAGAAATCGTAGACATTCATCCGTGCAATATAGAATTAATAACTTACTGGAAACCCTGTCTTAAACATCGGCACTGGATTCTTCATCTGGGACGCGGTTGAAGAATTTCCCGTACTTGTTCCTGCTTTTCTTGATCACCTTCCTGGTCTCTATCTCCTGAAAATTGCCAAAGTGTTGTTCCCTCATTCGGCACTCTTGGTGCACTCCAACCACTTTTTCTTTTGCGAATGTTTGACCTCTACAGACAATCTCTTCCACTGTTTCCCTCGTTTGATTCGAGGGGGAAACATAGAACATCACCTTCCAGTTTCTGAATTTACCTTTTTCAAAAATGATTTCCCTAATCTTTGTACCTGTTGCCTTAGCCTGATGGCTGCCCTTTCTACTTAGCTTGATCTTGTAATTTGGTATGTATTCAAGAACAGCTTTATCCATATTCCATTTATTTTCGCCATAGCGCACAAGTATTATGTGCTTCAGCAGACATTTTTTCATGTAGTTAGCCATAAGTTGGTAGATGTTGGAGACAGCATTTTCATTCTTCCGTAGATCGCTTGCCATTCTATAAGGAAAAAGTAAATTCAAGCAAGATGATCGGCAAAGCTGTTTTGATCAAAAAAATAATGATTTTCGTTGTTGTTTGTGTTTGGAGGAATTAGTGTGGTATTTATACATGTTATCTTTCATCTTCTATTCCATTTGTGCAAGGTTACAATGAATAAAGAAAGGGAAAAAAAAAGTTGCGCTTCTTTGACAATGCACTTAGACTTTGAATTGAGTCTTTATTAAGAGCTTCTCCTATATTGCCTAGAAATTGAAAGAGTTTCAACAAGAAAGAGATTGTTCCATCAAACCCGAAAATTGGCTTTGGACTTTTAATTTTGCCAGAATGCAGCTTAAACTAATTTCCAAAGAATTTTAATAGCATTTTGAATCTTGAATTCAGAGAAATAATACAAAAAGTAAAGAGAAACTTTGTTCCAAAGTTATGTTTTAATAGTGTAATCCGATCAAAAATTTTGATTGGGTATGTAAATATTACATAGTTTTGTATTGTTACATAATGTTAATTATAGAGAATTATATATCGTACTTCATTCTTTATTATGAGTGAATAACTTTGAAAAGAATTACTTCAAAGATCAAATAAAGTATTATTTTATGATGTCCTAACTGAAAATGGTGACATTAGAATGTTAGAGAAAAAGTACATATTTTTCTCACTATTTTGTTTAAATAGTAAAGCTCATTTCCGTTCGCACTACTACAATTGAATTAAGGTTGAACACACAATCGTAGAAACAAAGTTTTATGTAAGGCTAGTACAGTCTCAGGGATGAAAGCTTTCCCTTTAATATCTCGAAACTTGAGAAAACAAAATACTTGGCACGACAGCATTCTCTCCAGTGGTGGATTTTCTAGTGAGCACAGGAATTGGGCAAGAGGGTATATTTGGTGTTTCTCCCCCCAAAAGTTTCACACATAAGTGCTAGTTTTATATGCAATTTCTTGTATTTTTTGTGAGCTTGACAATTTGACTATTTCAGGAAGGAGTGTCAAAAACTATGCATTGAAGGTTGATTTTGACTTTGCATATAAAACACACACATACATAAATGTAAGCATTATGTTTGTTTTCCTTGAGTTGGGCATAGACTCCTATACTTTCAATAGACATTCCGATTCTTACTGAATTCTTTTCTTGAATTTAATTTATACAAACATTAGCCTTTTAATCATTCCTAGCAATTGTGTTCTATTGTGCATAATGCAAAAAAAATATTTCATATAGTCCAACGTTATGCGATGTAACTCTGATTCAAACACCAGTGCAAAACCTAATCCATCAACTATTGCATGTCAGTTTGGAGGCATTGCAATCCATTTCAATAAAATTTGGGGAAATTTAACTCATATAATGGTATTTATCTTGCAGAAATGAAAATAAGAATTCACACCAACAAGAAAAGAAAAGTAGGACACATTTATTATGACTTAAAAAATACAAACACTAATGAGTCCAATTTGAAACTATTATGGAAGACTCAATAATCCAAAAACTAATTCAGAAGAATTATTAAATTTGAGCAGAGCCTAAGCTGTCCCAGGTTAATCCCGATTCCAGCCACAACAGAGTACTTATTTGGCGATCCTTACTAA
Organism: Jacaranda copaia; assembly: GCA_014898725.1. Classification (NCBI taxonomy): domain Eukaryota; kingdom Viridiplantae; phylum Streptophyta; class Magnoliopsida; order Lamiales; family Bignoniaceae; genus Jacaranda; species Jacaranda copaia. The sequence continues at coordinate 1,158,275 of JACGDI010005293.1, forward strand.
TTTTGGTATCACACTTTACGGAAAATTGTATTTTAAGAACAGTTCATTGTGTTAGAATCTAGAAATCTGTGTCTTTCCGATTATATATATATATATATATGTCTCACCACCTAGTTTGTTCCTGACTAAATCAGTTTAATACAAGAATTTGACAAAAAATCTGCCACAGTACCATTAAAATTGCTTACAAGTGCACTAATTGATATAAAATTTTCAGGGATTTGTTTCTTGCACAAATGACTACTCTTCACACTAGAACTTGTATGTTCATTCCATGATTCACCTTGAATTATTTCAGTGTCATGAGGGAAGGAAAATGAAGAATGCTAGAGAAAGAGAAGTATAAGAGTGCGGATATGAAGTAGAAAAAGAAAAGTGGAGACTGAAATGAGAGAGAATGAAAAGTACACAAAATAGAGATAATATACTTGACATATATATGGTAGTGGATTAATAGAGGAGGAAGAAACACGTGCCGAAAAGAGTGCTACGAGTCAAAATATGACATGGTATATATTTTTTAGGTTCACTTCCCATATAATGTAGTGGTTTAAGTTTGTTTTGCATTTATATTCATATTTTGCAAGCATGCACAAAGGATATCCATGTTGAAAGATGTTAGGAAAATTGATAGAACTGGCTAAATAATTATATGGCCTGAAACGTGAACACACTTTTCTTAAAGTGATTATTGCCCCCACTATGTGTTTGCTACCGGGTTGAAATGGCAATTCATTTCTAGGATACAATAAAACCACTCGAAATCTGCGAATAGCAACTTCAAAGATTTCCCTCCAAATCTTTTAGAAAGCCTTTGAGTATACAATAAAATTTTAATAGAGAAGAAAGGAAGACTTATTTTCTGAGAAAAAAGAATATAT
>JACGDI010005293.1:1159895-1180805 GCA_014898725.1 Jacaranda copaia
AGTTCTAGAAATAAAGTAGGGTTCCCACTACCGGTGATTATTTATTTATTTCTATAAAAAAAAAAGAACTTAGTCCCATTCCTTTTCTAGTGCTGATGACTAAATCTCTTGAAAGCCCTTTTGTTAACAAATCCGCCAAATTTCTTTGTGATCTCACAAAGACTATAGTTATTATGCCCTCTGAGATTAATTCTCTAACATATTCATATCTTAAGCCAATTTGATTTTCCATTATATATTTTACTAAATGCCCTAGACATTGTTGCTTGACTGTCGCAGCACAAAGAAATGGCTGGCATAGGTTGTGGCCACAACTTAATATCTAATAGCAAATTTCTTAGCCATTCTGCCTCTTTACTTGCTGCTACTAAAGCAATAAATTCAACTTCCATAGTAGAGTGTGTAATGCATGTTTGTTTCTTAGATCCCCATGAAACTGCCCCTCCATCAATGTAAAATATCAATCCTGTGGTAGATTTATTATTATTTACACTAGTTATCCAACTAGCATCAAAGAACCCTTCTAACACCGCAGGAAATTGATTATAAAATATTCCCAGATTTTGTGTGCGCTTAAGATAACCAAAAACTCTAGTGATACCTTTCCAATGGTCACTACTTGGACTATGAGTAAATCTAGATAGTGCACACACTGCATACGCAATATCTGGCCTAGTGCAATGCATAGCATACATTAAACTTTTGATTGCACTAGAATACTCCAGTTGAGCTATTGCTCTTCCCTCATTTCTCTTTAGTTTGGATGAAGCATCAAATGGGGTTCTAGCTTCTTTTATATTCAAGTGTTTAAACTTATTTAAAATCTTCTCAATATAGTGAGACTAACTTAAAGCATAACCCCCACTATGTTTTTTTAACCTGGATACCTAAAATGGTATCTACTTCTCCCAAATCTTTCATTTTAAATTGTGATAACAAAAAACTCTTAGTTTTATTTATTCCATGCATATTAGTACCAACAACAAGCATATCATCTACATATAAGCAAATGATTACACCATACTCATCATTAAACTTAGAGTAAACACACCTATCAGCACTATTATGCTTAAAGCCAAAGGATAAAATAACAGAGTCAAATTTTTCATGTCACTGTTTCGGCGCTTGTTTTAAACCATACAAGAATTTGACTAGTTACAAACCTTGTTTTCATTTCCAAGCAATACAAAACCTTCTGGTTGTTCCATATACACCTCCTCATCCAAATCTCCATTTAAGAATATTTTTTTAACATCCATTTGATGCACTAATAATTTGTATATGGATGCTAATGAGAGCAAAACTCTAATGGAAGTTATACGGGCTACAGGAGCATAAGTGTCAAAATAGTCTATGCCCTCTTTCTGTCTAAACCCTTTGGCAACAAGTTTAGCTTTAAAGGTTTGTAAAGATCCATCTGTATTATACTTTCTTCTAAATACCCACTTACATCCTATAGGCTTTGAACCAGGAGGTAAATCTGTTAAAACCCAAGTATTGTTTGCTAGTAATGAGTCCATTTCATCATTAATTGCCTCCTTCCAGGATGCAACATCTCTAGATGACATTGCTTCTTTAAAGTCCTTAGGATCATCTTCTAAATTAAATAATATGGGTATTTTTCCAATTATAGTTTCCCTAGTTGCCTCAACAACATAGTATATAAAGTTAGGATCAGTTTTCTTTTCAATCCTTTCTCTTTGGCGTCTCCTAACTTCCGTAGGAGCATCAACGGACTTTCTTTTATTTCCAAGAGTAAGGTCAGAATTGACATCTAGTGTTTGTGTTGATTTTGCAAGATTTTCTCCTAGAAATTTATTCTCAAAAAATTCAACATCTCTAGATTCAATTATAACATTTGAATCTAAGTCCAAAAGCCTATAAGCTTTTGAATTTTCTGCGTAGCCAACAAACACACTTTTCAAGGCCCTAGATCCTAACTTTGTTCTTTTTAGATCACTTATTCTATAAAAAGCCAGACATCCCCAAACTCTAAGATAACTTAGATTTGGTTTTCAACCTCTCCATAACTCATATGGAGATACTTTCAATTTCTTGGAGGGTATTCTATTATGCACATGGCAAGATGTTAACAATGCCTCACCCCATAGATTATTAGGCAGATTTGAGTTTAGTAACATTGCATTAGTCATGTCAACTAATGTTCTATTTTTTCTCTCTGCTAGTCCATTTTGTTGTGGGGTGTGAGGTGCACTACATTGGTGTATTATGCCATTCTCTTCACAAAAGAGAGAGAATTCACTTGGAAAATATTCTCCTCCTCGATCACTCCGAAGAGTTTTAATTTTCTTTCCTGTTTGGTTTTCAACAACTGCTTTATATGCCTTAAATTTATCAAAGGCTTCATTCTTCGTTTTCATGAGATAAACATGTGTAAATCGTGTATAGTCATCTTATAAATGTAATAAAGTACCTATTTCCTCCACGAGTTAAGATACCATTTAATTCACAAATATCATAATGGATAATTTCTAGCAATTTAGAATTTCTTTCAGTTTTAGGAAATGGTTTTCTACACATTTTTGCTTGAATGCATATTTCACATTTTTTATTATCTTCTTTATCATAAGAAATTAATCCATGATCAGACATGAATTTTAAATAACAATAATTTACATGACCTATCCTAAAGTGCCATAATGAACAAGGAGATAACTCAAGAAAGTAAGTCGAAACATTCATTTTATTCATAACATTTGCATCAGTACACAGTTTGAACATTCCATCACAATAGTAACCCTTTCCTACAAATACACCATTCTTAGACAAAATTATTTTATCAAACTCAATGACAACCTTCAAGCCTCTTTTATTTAAAAGAGAAGCAGAGACTAAAATCTTGTGAATTTCTGGGACATGAAGAACATTGGTTAGCAACATCTTCTTACTAGAGGTGAATTAAACTTCAACATTTCCTTTCCCAAGAACTGCTGTTGTATCAGCATTTCCCATCAAAACCTTATGTTCTTCAACAGTTTCTTCATAACTTTTGAAGCGACTTCTGTTATTACAAACATGAATGGTGGCTCCAGAATCATACCACCATTCAGTGGAGTTAATTGCTGCAGCCATGTTCACTTCACTAACCATATCAATATGCCAATTCTGCACCATCGCTATGAGTTCATCAACATTTTTTTCAGTGACTTGAACACTTGGTTGAACATTATTTTTAGCTTGAGCATTGGATTGATTTTCTCATTTTTGTTTCTTTTTTGCCCAACAATCTCGTTTGAGATGTCCCTTTTTTTCCACAATTGTAACATGTGATGTTTTTCTTCCTTTTGGAATCAACATCTGAGGACTTTCTTTTCTTTCCTCCACTCGAATTGTTGCCCCCTTTTGAAACATACTTCACCTTTAGGCCAGATTGCACACTGTGCACCTTGTCATGAATTCGAGTTTCCTCTTCAATGCACAAATATTTTAGCAATTGATCAATAGAAAAATCTTACACTGAATGGAGTAATTTCTTTCTATAGTCATTCCAACTTGCAAGAAGTTTGGCAATAATTGACCCTACTTGTACTGCTTCAGGAATTTCAATTTTCAAATCTTTAAGTTTAGACACATATATTTGCATTTCATGTACTTGATCCATAATTGGAAGATTATCGCGCATAATAAAGTCAAAATATTTCATAATCAAGAACTTATTTGTGCCTTGCTTTTCGTTGTTGTACTTGTTCTACAAAGCACTCCAAATTTCTAGTGGTGATTTGAGTGAAGCATACAGATCAAACAAGCGATTAGATAGTGAGTTTAGGATGTGTCCACAACATAGCACCTCATCTTCCTCTCTTTTAGCACGAACAGTCTTGACAACATCTGAGTCATCATCCCTTGGTGGTACAGCAGGCTTATTCAGGTCTAGTACATAGGCAACCCTCAAGTAGTAAGCAGGAACATCATCTTGTCCTTCCAGCGGGGATAATTTGTCCCATCAAAACAGTTCAGTTTAACAAAATCCTGATTCATCATCTTTATTCTAGAATTTGAGCCAGACTCCATTGCTTACTAATCACTTTAAGATTGTTAGGAAAATTGATAGAACTGGCTAAATAATTATGGAGTCTGAGGCGTGAACACACTTTCCTTAAAGTGATTATTGCCCCCACTATGTGTCTGCTACCGGGTTAAAATGGCAATTCACTTCTAGGATACAACAAGACCACCCGAAATTTGCAAATAGCAACTTCGAAGATTTCCCTCAAGATCTTTTAAAAAGCCTTTGAGTATACGAGAAAATTTTAATAGAGAAGAAAGGAAGACTTATTTTCTGAGAAAAAAGAATATATATCTTTTGGCACTTTTCCGGAGTTATATTTATATTAGTAGAAGACATCCCTTCTAAAGTATCATAATAATTCCCAATAGTTGTATCATATGAATCTTAACTATTTCTTGAAATGATACAACTTTTTAACATGAGCTTTGAAACATTGCAATTCTTCAGAAGGATACGTAGACATCCTTTTTGAAGTATCATAATAATTCTCAATAGTTGTATCATATAAATCTTTAACTATTTCTTGAAATTATACAACCTTTTAACATGAGCTTTGAAACATTGCAATTCTTCAGAAGGATACGTCTCCAGAAGAGGATAAAATTATTTTCTTACTAGAAATAAATATTTTGCAAAAAAAAATAATATTTTCTTAAACACACGTGCCAAGTGCCAAGTGCCAAGTGCCAAGTGCCAAGTGCGTTAATTTAAATATATAATAATATGCTTTTGGCTTCCCTCTATATTTTCCCTCTAAGTCTTAATTCAAACTATTAAGTGTGTTAGTTTTTATATAATAGGTGAGATCTTCTTATTTCTTCAATGTGGGACAAACATGCTTATACTCAAACTTAAATTTCAAGCTACAATATATATATATATATATATATTATAACAAAAGATGCTTCTAAATATATCAGTGTAATTTATTAAAATGGTTAATAAAACAGACATACCCCTTGCTGTTGTAACAAAGAAAGAAAAAATGAATAAATGGAACAGTACACAAACTAAAACAGAAAGACACAGTTATTGAATATTAATTCTTAATAAAAACAACGTCAGACCAACTGATAACTAGTAGTATACTATTTTATTTCTAGTCTATGTAATCTTCAATATGAAGTTGTCATATTTCCACCAAATCGAAATTGACGTCATTGTGACAAATTTGGGATTCACAATTAGCCCGTAGCCTTTGTTCCTCAATCATTTCTTTAGATAGCCCCCATTCTTTGAGCTCCTCAACTTGGTGATGAACAGACATTACGTCCAAGCTGTAGGACTCAGTGCTCATAGTTTCGTGGATTAGTTAGGCCCTCGAATTGATCAACCGTCTAGTTGAACCATTTCATGAGGAAGAGAAGAATAGTTAGTCCATGGGGGACAATTATCAAGTCAAGCTCATTTGATGTGCCATAATTATTGGTGAATTTGTTAGTTTCCATGTACGTCCAAAGCCCTTCCACAATACCTGACAAAGAAAATATAAAATATTTACTTACTGGAAGTGTAGCCATTCATCCATGCAATATAGAATTAATAACTTACTGGAAGCCCAGTCAGAAACACCGACACTAGATTCTCCATCCGAGACGCGGTAGAAGAATTTCCTGTACTTGTTCTTGCTTCTCTTGAAGGATTCAAATATTTTTTATGTACATAGTTAGATCTTTGTAAGTAGATATATTATATTTATACATTACATATTGTATATAAATATCAAATATAAACATAAAGTGTAAATATATTCATATATTTAAATATAAATATATCATATATCATGTTTATATATTCATAATATATTCCAATATTTTTATATATGAATATATATTTATATATACGTATTTATACATATATATAACCCAACAACCCCAGCACCCCCAACCCCAATCCCACATCCTCTACACGTGGCGGCCGTGCGACTGCGGTCGTGGCCGCTGCTCACATAACCCCAAACGACCCCCAAATTTGCTCCCTCTTCATGCTACCATGGCAACTGCTTGCTGCTGGCGATGGCCACTGCAGTCATGGGGGGTTATATTTATGTAAATAAATATTTCAAAAATTTATATGTATATGTTAAAATATATTTATAATTTATTATTTTTTAGATAGAATTAATTTGAATCGTTAATTTTTTTTCAAAGCATCCAACGAAGATATTTAGGACAAGATTGTCCTTTAAACAACAAAAAATACAAAACCAATTGTATTTACTGCACATGAATTACATTGTAGGATAACAAAGGGAAATTTGCTATTTTTTTTCAAAGCATAAGGGAATGCATTGCCTATTATTTTTATATAGGGAAGTTTTTTGGTTTTTCTCATTTTCATAGGGGGCTAAAACTTGTTGCCCTATTTTATTCAATTATGCATACTATGAGGAATGAAGACCTAGCTAAAATATGATAAATGCCACCAAAAACAAAAAAAATAAATGTTACTGAGTGTGAGCGCAAATTTCTTAGTCTGCAATAAACAAAATTATAAGACAAGAAATATTGTATAAATAAAATAAAATTAAAATCTATCAATTGTAGATTTAATCTCTAATCTAATCCTCTTATTCTTTTCTTCAAAATATGATCTTGAAATTTGATGAACTCTGCGATGAATGTCTTGAACACTATGGATCTCTTTGAATTTGATTTAAAATAGCACTAATTCGAGGGCTCCATACCTTAATCCCGAATCAAATGCTAAAATATGATGAGCTCCACGAAGAATGCTTTGAACACCGTGGATCTCCTTAAATTTGATTTGAATAAAATAATGCCAATTCGAAGGCTCCACACCTTAATTCTTAATCAAATGCCAAAATATGAGGAGCTCCAAGAAGATGTCTTGCACACCATGAATTTCCTTAAACTTAATTCAGAGAATTGTTGGACTCATTCAAAGTTCCTCTCACTTGCTGGAATTTGTGTTGTGTGTAGAATGAGCTTTGGTCACCCCCTTTATATAGGCACTTAATGGGAGACTTCTAAATTGACTTGAAGTCCTTCGACGATTATCTCTTCGATAAGATAATATCAAATATCAAGAGATAATATCAGATATCTTTGATTTGATAATATAAAACATCAAAAATAATATCAAATATCTTTAATTTGATTGATTCATAGGAATAGACACTCCATTTTTTACACTTGTCAATATTTGATTTGAGTAAAATAAATACTAAATCATTAATTAAAATTAACTATTTATCTTTTGGAATTAAATTTAGTAAATTTCAAGAAATAAATAGAAATTTCAAATTAATATCTAGCATATTATTTTACACATCACTTTTCAATTGGCCAAAAATTAACATGTCTACAAATGCCCCCACTTCAACACTTGGTGAAAGATGTGTCAATAATCCACAAAAAAGGTAAGGTTTGAAATATTTGATAATTTTTCCTTTTCTCTTCATTTTTTACATTCTTCTGCAATAAAAACATCCTTGAAGCATTCCTCGAGCTATGGTACCCAATAAGAAGGTCAAGTATATCCTTTTGAGAAGTGTGCCATATACAATCTATACTCATGTGGGCCAAGAGTAACATGTAGTTTAGGCTCATGCATTATGAAGCATATTTAACTTGAATATACATTTTATACTTATGTCAAGGAGTCCACTTGAATTTGATTGACAATTTATACTCATGTCAATGAGTTTACTTAAGTTTGACTTAATAGACAGTTTACACTCTTATTAAGGAGTACATGAGGAGAAATTGAATATTTAGATAGTTTATACTTATACCTAAGAGCCTTATAGAAAGTTTAAACTTATATCAAGGAGCACGTATGGAGATTTTGAATATTTAGATAGTTTATGATCATATCTGGGTTCCTTATTGATAGTTTAAACTCTTATCAAGAAGCGTATGGAAAAACTTTAATTTAAAATTTTCAAATAGTCTATGCTCTTATCTAGGAGCATTTGGAAGTTGAATACTTGAGCTTTGGACTTGAAAACTTAAAGATTTGAGTCTTTGATTTAGAAACTTGAAGACTTGAGTTTTGAATTTGGACATTTAGAGACTTGAGTCATGAATTTGAAGACTTGAAGACTTGAGTCGTGGATTTAGAGATTTGCAGACTTGAGTATTGAATTTGAAGACTTCAAAACTTGAGCCTTGACTTGAATATTTAGAGACTTGAGACATGATCTTGAATTTCAAGACTTGGAGACTTGAATATTTGATTTGGAGACTTAAAATTGAGTTTTAGATTTGGAGACTTAGAAACTTGAGCCTTGACTTGAAGTCTTGGATTTTAGAGGCTGGAGACTTGAGTTTATGTTTGAAGACTTGAAGACTTGAAGACTTGAGTTTGAATCTGGAGACTTGAAGATTTGAATCTTGAATTTAAAGACTTGAGTCATGAATTTGGAAACATAGAGACATGAGAATTTTAGATAATTTATGCTCTTATTCGGGAATATTATTGATAGTTTAGGCTCATATTAAGGAGCATATGAAATTTGAAGAAGAAAATTAATTGCCCCCAACATCTTCATCATCAGCAGCATCACTTGAATCTTCTTGTTCATCAAAATGCATGCTCATTTCAATATTGTGTGCATGAGTTGCCAAATCTTCAAAAGTTTTTGGTTTAATTCCTTGAAGTATGTAGCAAAGACTCTAATACATTCCTTGGATGCACATCTCAATGGCTAAAGCCTCCGATAATTGATCTTTGCAGTTAAGGTTCAAATTTCTCCCGCAATTAATGTAGTCAATGGCAGGTTCTTCTTTCCATTTATGAGAGTTGATGAGTTCAATCATGTTGATTGTCCTTTGAGAGCTATAGAAATGATTGAGGAACTCTTGTTCCAGTTACCCCCAACTATCAATGGAGCATGCCTCTAAGTCAATATACTAATAAAAAGTATCTTCCTTTAATGATCCAACAAATTTCTTAACTAGATGATCTCAATATGTCCCAACATTATTACAAGTCTCAATAAAATGAGCCACATGCTACTTTAGGTTGCCCTTGCCCTCAAGTTGGTGCATATATGTCATATGCATCCAGCTTGTTACATGTGTATGCTACCCTTAGACCTCAGGAGATTTGGTGAATATACCAGCCAACTGATCATTAGAATTCACCAATGAGGCAGTAATTTCTCTTGAGACAATCTTTTCTCGAATGAAATAGCAATCAATTTACATATGTTTAGTTCATTCATAAAAGACTAGATTGGAAGAGATATGTAAAGTTGCTTGGTTGTCACAAATGAGTCTCATAGAGCTTACTTCACATAACTCTAATTCTTAGATCAATTATTTTATCTAGATTAATTCACATGTGATAAGGGCCATAGCCCAATATTCAACTTCTGCACTCGATCTAACAACATACTATTTTTTTTTTACTCTTCCAAGAATGCCTCCAATTAAAACACAATATCCAGAGGTCGATCTTCTATCACGAGGTGATCTTGCCTAATTTGCATCTGTATACGCAATAATGTCTTTGTGACCTCTATTTTCATATATTAATGCTCTACCAGGGGTTCCCTTTATATATCTCACGATTCATACCATTGCATCCCAATGACATACAATCCCATAGAGAGTTAAGAAGCTGACTTACAACACTAACAACAAAAGAAATATATGGTCTAGTTATAGTGAGATCATTTAACTTTTCCACAAGTCTCTAATAACTCCCTAGATCTGGATACTACTCCCTCTAATCTAATAGAAGTTTGACATTTAGTTCCATAAAGGTATCAATTGGCTTACAATCCAACATCCCTGTCTCTTCCAAAATGTCTAGCACATCTTTTCTTTAAGAGATGACAATGGCTGCTTTGGATTGTGCCACTTCAATCTTAAGGAAATATCATAACCTTCCTAAGTCCTTAGTTTGGAAGTTTTGAATACTGGTATGATCATTTCCTGTAATGACAATATCATGTACATAGACCACAAGATAGATACATTTAGAGGATGAATGCTTATAGAACATGAAATGATCAGCTTCACTACAAATCATACCAAATTATTGGATGACTTTACAAGCTAAATCTTCCAAACCAAGCCCTAGGTGACTATTTGAGACCGTATAAAGATTTATGTAGCCTGCAAACACAATTCTTCTCTCCCTAAGTAATAAACCCAGGTGGTTGCTCCATGTAAACTTTATCCTCTAAGTCACCATGTAAGAATGCATTCTTGATATCCAGTTGATATAAAGGCCAATGATTCATAGTAGCTATAGATAAGAACAACCAAACTGATGCCATTTTAGCAACAGGAGAGAAGGTGTCTCCATAATCAAGTCCAAAAATCTAAGTACAACCCTTAGCCACAAGATGACCTTTCAAATGTTCTACTTGCCCATTAGGTCCCACTTTGACATTAAAGACCTATACACAACCAACTACAGATTTTCCAAGAGGGGGATCAACCACAGTTCGTGTATGGTTGGAATCTAAAGTAGTCATCTCATCGATCATTGCCTAACGCCATCCTCATTATGATAGTACTTCTTGAATTGTTTTAGCAATAGAAATAGATGGCAAGATAGATATAAAGGCATAATGGGATGGATATAAACTATAGCTCAAAAAGTTATAAACAGGGTAAAGATTACGCATAGATTGTGTACCTTTGCGTAGGGAAATTGATTGATCAGTAATGGGCTTGGACAAGTCCAGAGCATCAGGAGGCATTGGTGTAGGAAATGAATCACTTGGATTAGCAATGGCTACAGCTTTTCATACCCCAATTTGGGATCGAGGTTGATAAGGATTAGTAGATAGGCTAAATAGTAACTTGGTTCACTAGTTTGATCTTAGGACTTAGGCATATGTATGCATAGAGAATTAGGAACTAGCGGACTAAAGTAAGGAATCAGTAAATGTTGGGATATGGCCTCTGGCTTTATTGATGACTCAAAGTAAGGTGCATTTTCAAAGAATGTCACATTGGTAGACATATAAAATCGATTTGTGGAGGGAAAATAACATCGATATCCTTTTTGAACTTGAGAATAACCCAGAAAAACACATTTGATAGCCTAAGCAAATAGTTTATCAAGACCAAGGAAAGATCATGTACAAAGCAAGTAGAGCTAAAGACACGAGGAAGAACAATGTAGAGAGGGTCCTTAGGAAACAAAATGGAACGAGGTACTTGGTTATTGTGAATAAAAGACGGCATTTAATTTATCAAATAAGTTGCAGTTAGAACAACATCCCCCCAAAACTTTAAGGGTGCATTAGCATTTATCAAAAAAGTACGAGCAGTTTTAATAATATGGTGGTGTTCTCTTTTAACTATTCTATTTTGTTGTGGTGTGTGTGGACAGGTAAACTGATAAATTATGCCATGAGATCTCATGGAATTAAAGATTGCAAAAAAATATTCTTTTGCATTATCACTATGTAAAATGCGAATGCAATGCCCAAATTATGTTTAAATCTCATTGCAAAAGCTTTGAGAAATAGAAAATAATTTCAAACGATCTTTCATTAAAAAAATCCACATACATCTTGAGAAATCATCAAATGAAAGTAACAAAATACCTATATCCTAAGATAAAACTGATGTGACTAGGACCCTAGACATCAAAATGAACAATGTTAAAAGGTGACTTTGCTCGACTATTTACCTTGCTTAGAAAGGATGCCTAAACATGTTTCCAAGCTAACACAATTCACACTCTAATAACTGCAAATGGCAAAGATGAGGAACTATTCTATGTAATTTATCCAAGCTCATATTATCTAAACAATAATGAATGAGATTTGGAAATTCTATGACAGCACATATAGTGGAAGGTGGAGGTTGGAGATAGTAAAGTCCTTGTGATTCAAATCCTACACCAATCGTCCACCTCATGCTCCGAACCTATATAACCAAAAAGTCAACAGTAAAGGTTATATCGCAAATCAAGTTTGCGGGTTAGCTCACTAACAAGCGTTAAATTAATGGCACAATTTAGTATTAAAAAGACCGAGTCTAAGGATAACAAGAAAGTAGGTGTAGATTGACCAATACCAATAGCTTTAGCTTTAGAACCATTAGCAATTGTGATGTGATGTAGTGTTTTCATTGATGATAAATTTGGGATAAGAGATGGATTACCAACAATATGGTCAAAAACACCAAAATCTACGATCCAAGAATCACCAGACATAGATTGAGAGAGGCAAATTGTTGAATTACCAATATGAGCTACAATGGCTGAAGCAGAGGCTTGCTGAGTTGCCTTGAATTGGAGATACTCCTTATAATCAGCATTTGACATAATGTTATTGTTATTTGACCGTGCTGCATTAACTGGTTTTTTAAGAAGGCCATGTAGAAAATAGCATATGTCTTGCGTATATCCTTTGCATTCACAATGAGAAAGTATAATGCGATTTCCAGAAAGTTTAATGCGATAATCAACCTTCTCCTAGTTTCAGGCCTTTCTAATTAGATGACAAAATAGTCTTTGCCCTAAAATCTATATTTCAATAGCAGCATGCCAATCTAGGTAGTTTTTACCGTTGAATTTTTCTGACGTGATGACTGGAGTTCAGAGAAAGCAAAGGAGGCCCTTCTTTGAACCATCAACAATTGGGGACAATTCTAATGTTGAAACCATAATTGATAGAGAAACAAGCCAAATAACTGACAATCAAACAGATTTGCACCAAACAAGACTCAAAAACAAGGGAAAAAGCGTACTCTAGAGGTTTGTGCAATGGAGATGACCGTAGATCAAGTCACCAGGACCAGATAGAGGACAAGAACAGGATTGTGAGTTGTTCTGTGCAAACAAAGGTGATGAATACGTGCTGGCGTGTTGGAATTCCAACAAACTCTCCGATGGCGCGTGGAGGCTCCGATGATGACGGAGTTTCCTGAGTTCGGCCAGATTTTGACCGATGGCAACTATGGTGCAGGCGATGTTGACGGATCAGTCACCAAAGTAATCCCATGATGTTCTGTTTATTTGCTGTTCTAGGGTGGAGCTGGCAAAATCTGGGTTTATAACCAGGCTCGATACCAACTTAGAGTTGGTTTTCTGAATGCTTGAGTACAAGAAGGAAACTAAGAGATTCATACTTATCTCCTCCTGTACTAATTAAACATACGAAACTAATCAAGCATAAGGTATATCAAAAGATATCAATAATTAGTATTTTGTAATTTTCAGATTTAGATATAGAGGCATCATTTTTGAGATATTCCCGTCATTTTAAAATTCTATGCAGGTAAGTTTTGATTCCCATAAAGTTTTTGATAATATGGGCTTATTACAATCCTATAAATATAGATGATAATGCCCCATTTCTCGTGTTGCCATTGTTTGGTCCAAAAAGTTCTATAAATAATCTAAATTTCATCGCAGAATCCATCATATGTGAGAAATATCGTGAAGAAGAAGGTGACCAACTAAGGATCAATCCAGTCATATTTTTGAGGTGGCACTCAAGCCTTTAATCAATTATACTACATTCCATCCTAATTTGTTTAGGTATACCTTGGACATTGATTAATTATGAAGTATTTGTATGTAAAATTTAGATAGTCTGAACCAATTTGTAGTTTAAACCAAAGGAAATCTGAGATGGGTAATTAGTTTCTGGCTTCAGCTTTTTTAAATGTTACCCAAATAAATATGTAGGTGTTCTATATAAATGCTTGTTTTGCATAAAAAAAAAAAAAACTTGAGCATGCTATGTTCAGATTTTTTTCGATAAATAACTAGTTTTTTTCCTTCTATTTCTTTGTAAAATGTCTTTCTTTCCAAATAAATTAATATCTTCTCTGACTAAATAATTTTTTCTATGTAAATGAGGATTTGGGCGTGATATGTTAAAATTTCTAATACGTAGAGCCTACCATTTTATCATGTTTTACAAAGATTAAAAATTTTATTTTCTAATTGAAAAGGACAAAAATTAGTTTTTGAATAAGAAATCAACCAATAATTTTGCTCTGCATGATTGGGCGACTTCTACCAGTGCTCCTAGGTTAAAGTAAAAATTTTGGCGGTGCTACTTGATTGTAGTAGCAATTCTCTATCCACATTGCTAGGTTATAGTAACAAATCTTTGACCAGATTACTCGACAGTAATTGAAATCTCAAAAGTTCATGAGCTAAGTAAACTTTAATGAATTAAGTAATTTTCTAAGTTTTGTAAGTTCTAAAAAAAAAAAAACATTGGATTTTTTGATGTAGTTGGATTTCGAATTCTGAAAGTCTTGAAACCATATTTTTGAAAATCTTGATAAAAAAAAAAAGGATTTTCTAATGATTAGCCTCAAAGCTATGACATGATACATGTATGACTTTTCAACTGTTTTACTGTTCAAAGTCAAGTACTCTGTTTTACTTAAAAGAAAAAATAATTTAGGTGGGGAGAGAAATGGAATGAACTTCCTATTTGTCGGAAATCTATCTAAGAAAAGAGTGAAGGAGAGTGTGAAAAATTCACTTTTGAAAATGACATATATAGCACTTTCATTCTATGGTAGAATGAAACTATGCAATTTAAGTTTTATCGAGAAATGTTGAAATAGAATTCAATTTTGTTACAGAGATGATGGAGAAAGAGAGAGAGAGCGCTTAAAAAGATGAGCAAAAGTTTAGGAAGGAACAAAAATTTATGACGACAGAAAAGATCAATAATCTCGACAACATTAAATCTCTTAAAAATCTAGATGTTGTGAATCATGGTTAAAAATCCAATGGTGTTCGATGATAGAAGAAATTTGCTTTGGCTAATACAATAAGGCATATAACTCATATGGATGGTGATAGAATTATGTTTCTATCCCACATAGGCTTGTGATCCTTCAATTTTTCATTGAAGGCAAGAAATATTGCAAGAGAGCATAGACCAAGAAAAAGAAATTATGCACAAGAGTAATAATGAAAGCCCAGTAGGCACAATATGACAAAGTAATACTATTCATATTGCATGAATAGATATAGTTTGACGCTTGATGATACATTTATCAATTACCCAAATCTCTTCCAATTGTACCTTTGAAATTGTGAGGGGGGAAAAAAGGGAATTAACACATAAAAAAAATTATCAGAGCACGAGTAATAATATTATCAAACGATTTTAGTCCTGATTTTTGTTTCTAAAACATCCTCTACAATTCAGATTACTAGGTGACGAAAAAAAGAAATTTACTCATCGATTTATTTTCTTGTATTAGAAGCACTCAGTTTACCATATATCCAACATTTATGGTCAATTGTTTTCTGTAATTATTAAAATTGTTCAAGCACTGCCAAGCATCTTTTCCCCATTCGTGTTGCATGAAATTGACTGTAATTTGTGTTGTTTTTCTCTGTGTCGTATAATCCAATACATATAAAGTAAAATACCATTCAACACTATTTTAAAAATGTTTAGTATGTGGCAATGATGTGGATAAATTATTTTTATCTCATTTTGCCATCTTAACATTTTCTATATATAATTTGCTATAAAAATGAGTTATTATATAGTTAACATTAAATACTGTCTTAAATGATTTTTTAGTAACTCCATATCTAAATTGGTAAGTACTCAATATATCTATATGAAAAGCAAATATATATATATATATGTTAGTTTTATTGTATGTGAATTATTGATTACTATATGAAATTTAATTACATAGCGCTCTTCCTCCCCCCCACCCCCCCACCCCTCTCTCTCTCTCTCTCTATATATATATATATAATAATTCAAAAAAAAGAGGTGAAGCTACCTAAATTTTATGTTATTTTTATTATATGTATACTAAAAAACTTTTCATATATATGTATGTGTGTGTAAATCTTACCTTAATTTAGTATTTGCCAAAATTATGTTCTATTCATTAATTTGATATTTTAATTAAGTTATATTCCTTAATCTAAGCACATAATTTTTAATTGACAAGTAATTTATATTAGAAATAACCGAAATATGTAGTTGGCTAATATTTAAACATACAAAATCATTGTCATTCTTTTTTCTTCACATTGTAAGTTTGATGAGTTAAACTCTCATTTTTTTAATATGCATGTACTTTGTAATTTACATATGGTTTTCTAATATTAATAAATTTTTATGTTTATGAACAGGTCAATTTGTGAAAGAAATTTGCAACCTCAATTTTGTAGTAAGTTAACAATTTTATATTCTACTAACTACATTAATTTTTTGATTTTATCGATTTTTTCACCTTTTTCGTGTTATAGATTTCATTTAACCTGTGTTTCTTTTTTATGAATATAATTTTTTTAGTTCGATATTTTGGTGGTGGCTTATGGTTTATTTTTTTATGATTAGATTAAGCATTGTCAATATTTGAATTATAATTAAAATTAAATAAAATAACCTTGAAATTTGAATTTATTCTCTATAAAATATATGAATTCAAAACTATTTTTTTTATAAAAAATAAACTATATTAACAAATATTTTTCTTTTCAAATTTTAATAATTTAGTAATCTTAATTCAATGATTAATTGAGACACATATCAAAATCGGTTTTCTTTTATTTGTAGATGAATTTTATTTTAAAAGGTTTAGATGGTGCCTAACTAATGTAATATAAATTATTTAATTTTTACTGTATATTATATTTGTTAAAGTTCTAAAATTTTTCACTTCATTTCTTCCCGAACACTAGTATTTAGATCTTGGCAAGTCAAAACTCTAAGTCTCCCGTGATAAATTTTCTTTGCTTTGTGTTTGCATTTATCACTGCCAATATAGCCATTTAACTTTGTGAAAATCCATGGTGAAACTACAACTTGTTGTTTTTATCGTGTGCTAATCTTCACAATTAGAATTTATTATATTGATTGACCAAGGTGAAATTTTTTTATGAATTTTTGTTTTTATTGATCTTTTATAATTTTTTAATTGATAGTTTTCATTTAATATTTGTTGTTTTTATAAAAATTGTCCATTTCTAGATTATAATTAACATAAGATACAATAATTTTTTAAATTTAAAATTGTTATCCAATGCAATAATAATTACTTTAATAAAAGTTTCATATTAATTTGATTAGTATATTATTTTTTTTTTGTCCAACTTTAGTGGAAACAAAATTTATTCTCATAATGAGTTTTTCATAAATCAATTTTAATTTTTTAGTCCAACTCATAAAATTCTCTTTAAATACATCAATCTTAATTTTTCATTCAACCTAGAGTTTATGCAAATTCAAATTTAAAATCCAATCTTTATAGTACTAACAATAATGAAATGGCTATAAACAAGGGCGGTGAATGAATTTAGTAAGTGCCAATTAAATAGTCAAAGAGGCTTTTGGAAAAAATGTGGATGTGAACATGTTGTACAGATAGATATATCTAATCTAGTATACATAAAGTAAAATGTTGTTCAACCTTATTTTAAGAATGTTTGTTATGTGATAATGATGTGGATAAATTATTTTTATCCCTTTTTGCCATCTCAACATCTTCCATATATAGTTTACTATAAAATGAGTTATTTTATTATTAATATAAAATACTATATTAAATGATTTTTTTTGTAACCCCTTATCTAATGATGGTAAGTACTCCATATCTATAAATTTGTCCTTCCATATTAATTTTCATATTATCTCCCTATACATATTAATTTATATATGGAATTAATACATATAGATATTAGTTTATGTATGTATTGTCAATTTGATGCATGGAGCATTAATTTTTAAGTGCTCTCTCTCTATATATATGTATATATATAATAAAATATATTTTGTTTCATAATTTGATATTTTAATCACTAAAACTTAGAACTTCCTTTTCAAAAATTATTTTCAATTGATTTTTTCAAAAGCAATTTTATTACTTTTCATATGTTTAACATTTATACATTTATGGATCCAATTATAATTTACATATTAACTAGCTATGTTTATATTATTGATTCAAATTAGATTATAAACCACATTATTAAGGTAATATATTTATTTCAAATAAAGTAAAATGATGGCTAGTTGATTTTAAAAATAATAATTTCAAGATTGCATTTGTTAAGAAATTTTAAAATTTTACAAACTATAGTACAATCGTTATTGTCTTTAATCATTAAGAATAACTATTATGTATATTTTGTTAACTTTTTTGATTGACTCTCTCTCTCTCTCTCTCTCTCTCTCTCTCTATATATATATATATATATATAATAAATATTAAGTTATTATATAAATTGCTTCTATATATATATATATAATAAATATTAAGTTATTATATAAATGGCTAGTTGAGTACATAAATTTAGCTATTGACATATTTATGTTAAATATTTAATTTTTATTTCATAAATTCAAACATTGAGTATGGATAGTAGTTTTGACTTTTTTTTTGGATTTTTTTTTTGGCGGGGGGGAGGGGGGGGGAGTGGTGTTATTTTGAAAATGATAAGATTTCCTATAAACATACCAAAAAAATTTTCTTAATTTAATATTTCCTAAAATATATTTTATTCCACAATTCGATATTTTAGTTATATTACGTTCATTAATCTTAGCTCATTATCCATACAGATAACTGAACATGTATTACATGAATATTTAAAGGTACAAAATATTTCTTTCTTTTTTCTTCACCTCTATAGGGTCATTGGCTTGGTGAGTTAAATTATATTTGTTTTATTATACATGTATTTTGTAATTTTTTTATGATTTACTAATATTACTAGAATTTTATATTTATGAGTTAGGTTAATTTATAAAAGGAATTCGAAGTCTCGATTTTGTGGTAAATTAAAATTTTGTATTTTTTTTGCTTTTATATTTTATTTTTTTACTTTCTTTATATTATGGTTTTCCTTTAGCACATGATTTATTTATTTTTTTAATTATTTTGTTAGTTCAATGTTTCAAAAATATTTACAATAAATTTTTTGTTAGTTTTTTCATAATTATAATATTTTTGTTCAATATTTATAATTATTTTCCGGTGCAACGCACAAGATCGAAACTAGTATATTACAATAAACGAGAAAGATGGTTCAGTCATAGAACAGATAGATACACAAGCTAAAGGTGTTCAGGTTGAATTAATTTTGTCTTCCCACAACGAAAATGAGAAAAGAAGAGAGAACAGTTGCGGGTGGTACAAAAGATTAGAGTGTGGCACCCTGGAATTCATACCTTTCTCGGCCTTTTGGCTAAGATCAAGTGTAGTATCTGTTCTTATCAGTTTAATATCTGATACGTGAGCCATTGGCTCACATGATATTAAATTTATGCTGCTGGGGCGGTCGCGTTTCGCCTTGGCGTTGCACTACTGCCTTGGCCTGGCGCACCACACCAAGCATGGTCTAATAATTTAGATCCTGGCGAGGGATGGGAGAATGGGTGTCCTTCAGGCCGACTGGTCTATTATATTTATTTACATGCTTGAAGCCACAAAACGAATAGCAGAAACCAAGAATGCTGCTGAATCTGCCAAATGCTACTTGTTAATTTCATTTTGGAGACTTATTTGATAATGGAACCAAGATTCAGCACCATAATTTCATGGGCCCAAGGACCTAAACGTGGTTAGTGTCATAAATTTAATTAGGTAGGAATCTCAATGAGTTGGATTTTGATCGGATTAATTATATTCAAATTCAAATTTGATCATCAAAATTCATATCCAAGTCCAATCCGATATCCTATAAGATTTTTATTAATTAATATTATATCCGAATCTAATAGATATCCAAAATTCAATAAAAAAATCCAACCAGGTTTCATTTTCTTCCCCTGATTCTCCCCCTTGAATTGTGTAAAAATATTGCATTACATCATATTTGAATTTTTAACACAAATAAATTTACATATTTGAATTTTTAACAATTTTTTATCATATAGTACTAGCTTAAAAGTTAAATATTTGAATATTAAATCCTTATATAACATTATATTAATACATATCTAAACTATTATATACATTTTATTCAATATCCCTCTTATATTTTAGACTAAGGTTCAATATCCCTCTTAACAATAACATAAAATGGACATTAATATTATACATAAGGCCCACATAATATAAAGATTTTTAGTTTAAAATTTAATTTTAAAAAAATTATTAAAGTTCGAATTTGAATTTTTAACAGATCAGATTGCTTAATTTCATAAAAGATCTATTTATTTCAAATTACAAATATTTATAATCAAATCTAATCTATCGAATATTTTAATCGATTAAAAGCCTTAAAATTCAGATCGAATTCATATTAAAATTCGATTTATTGACAACCATAAATTAGGTAGTGTCATAAATTTAGTTAGATTGTAATGTTACGATTGGACATATGTTTACTAATTTTATTAATTAAAAGTCTAATTTTATTATTTATTTATTAAATTGATTTAATTAAATAAAAATCTAATTATACAAGTTAATCCAAGTATATGATTATACATACCTATATTAAGGTGTATTTTAATATTATTTTTATACAGAACATTTGATACTCTTAAATACCTCAAAGATGA
Source organism: Jacaranda copaia (assembly GCA_014898725.1). Lineage (NCBI taxonomy): Eukaryota > Viridiplantae > Streptophyta > Magnoliopsida > Lamiales > Bignoniaceae > Jacaranda > Jacaranda copaia. Next base: position 1,180,379 of record JACGDI010005293.1, read on the forward strand.
TTAAGTGAAATAAATTTGCTCTAATTTAAAATTGTTTGATAAAAAAATTCTTAAAAATGCACAAACTTAGTATTTCTTAAATTAGTATAATTATAATAATTTTAAATTACTCGTAATGAATTTATATATTTATATATATATATATATATTAAAATATTAATAAAGTTTCTTAGCTATTAAATATTTTTAATAAGATAATTAATAATATAATTTCAATAATTTAAAATGCATAATCAATTTTGGAATAATTCTTGAGAAAATACAAGCTTATTATTTCTTAAATTAGTTTAATTTTGCTCATTCATAATAAATTTACATATATTTTCATAAATATTAAAATAATTTTTAATAAGATAATTAATAATATGATTTCAATAATTTTACACAAATAATCAATTTTAAAATTTTCTCTCTGTCCCCATCGTCT
>JACGDI010005293.1:1180905-1216004 GCA_014898725.1 Jacaranda copaia
GAGAGAGAGAGAGAGAGAGAGAGAGAGAGAGAGAGAGAGGAATTCAGTAGATATCCAAGCAAATTCCACGTAAAGAAAATGTATTATGCCTATAAAAACATGAGTCCAATCAACTGAGATACAATTCTTGCTCCAAGCAATGCTAATGATGAATAATTCATTGAAGATACTGTCACTAACTTTCATATTGGAAGAACCATCCTCACATTATAAACACAGTCAACTTCTAAAGTTATGAACCAGAACTATTACCTACAAGTGGACCCATCAACAGCCATAATCAGTGTGAATATCTTTAGCATATTGTGAACCAGACAGTTGTAGGTGTCATGGACAAAAAGTTTAGACAAAAAAACAATCTAACTTAAATCATTCTTTGCAGACTAGTCAAGAACCAATTATTCGCATTTAGAGGTTTCTACTCCTATCAGCTCTTGAATCCACACATAGTTTGACCGTCTTGCCAGCTTTTATAATATTAAAGTGAAATTGCACACTAGATTTTTGGTTCACTTGGCATTTGTACACAACTTTGGATCTGCTATTAATAGTTAAATCAATTCTTTGTGTACATATGCAGAATGAATATGCTTGCTGCTTGCCACTTGCCACCAGCCACCAGCAACGAAACTCTATATAGTCCATTGATAACCCAAGTGATGCAATTCATTTTATTAGGATGCTTGTGACAAATTGCTCCTCAGGTTAACAAACACAGCTCCTTGTTGGAAAGTGAAACTCAATCTTTAGTGGAAAGTCATATTAGTAAGGCTAAGAACTGGATCATATACAGCATTGCATCCACAGTTTTTGGTCGAATGTATGCGAACAGGTCAAAAATTAAAACTACAAATCGAAAAGCATAGCCGATTAATTTACTATACACTAGTTCAGAGATATTGGCACCTTACAAGGATTCAAGGTTACTTATGGAAGGCCATTGTCTGCAGGGTAACTCCCAAGCACCCTCATAAATGTTGCAAACTCCTGCCAAGAATGTAAAGTTGTTATATTGCTTACAAGAATAATTAACTTCAAGCAGAGCCTTCGGGCAGAGCAAAGTGTACCTTTAGATGACCAAGGGCATTTTGAGCTCTTTCATCTGCCATGGATGCTTCAAAATCAACATAGAAAAGATACGGGAAGTGTCTGTGAGAAAATGTGACATCGGATTAGACAAACTTGGTTTCAGGAAAGTTTAGTGAAAGAATTTGAAAATTTGAGAATCACGTTGGAATGTCAACCACCATCCAAGTAAGAATTTATTGCCATGATTACAGTAGAATAAAGGCCGCCTACTACACAAAATAAAATTCTGGGTAAAGGACTGATTTTATTCTACTGTGAAAAATTTCTCCTATCAAAAAGTTATAAATGTCATTCTAGATATTGAATCCAAAGTCACAAACAATTTTGGCAAAATCAACTGTTGGGTAATCTATTACTTCAAAATCAATTTTTCAGATGCTTTGCCAGATAGCACAAGATGTACTTGATTATGAAGCCCCTACAAGAAACAAAAATAGAAAAGTGCACACAAACATAGCATACTTAGATTCAAATGTGAATATATACTGAATTTTCTATAGAGCTTCATCAACTAAAAGATGGGAATTTGCTGCATTTACTTAGGAGAGCCATTGGCACTGTCATCAGGGGTTTGCAAAGCCTGCTTCGGCAGTGGACGGCTTTCAATCTGCATCAGCACCAAAAGAATTGTTGTACTGGAGCTATACAAAAGAACTCACCAAACATAACTCCCGGAGGTTAAAGACAAACCCACCTTGGTGAGGTTGATATTTCTCATAGCAAATACTGCAAGTGCTTTAAAAAGCATCCCAGGACCTTCCTCAAGTGAGAAGACTATACTTGTCTGATGCAAGATGAAAACATGATGAATGACTAAGTGGATGTAGACAAAATGTTGGGGAATTAACTTATGAACAGCATAGAATACAAAGTTTGAATTGTGCATTTTCTTATGAAAACACCAGTAGTCACTGTTTTAGGAGTGCTAACCTTGAAAGGTTTATCAGTGCCTGGTATGATAGGTTCCCTAGCCAGCATAAGGAATCGAGTGACATTGTCAGAATCATCCTGGAAAGAAAAGGTAGACAAATGATCAAATGTTTTCAGGTCTATAAAATTCATGTGTGAATTGTGACAACAAGTATTCACAAATTTCACAGACAAACCTGTAAGTCCTCAGCAAGTACATTCAGACCATAGATCTTAGCAGCAGTAATGCTTGCAACAGCCCCAGCATCCATAAGTTTATGGAGAGCAACATACTAAATATTCAAAAGAAAAAAGTAAGGAATATATTAAAGTTGAAATTAATTACAGCTAAAAATAAATTATTATCAGCGCAAACATGAATACTGTCAAAAAATCATTCAGGCTTCTTTCTTTAATTTAATCAAACAAAACTATGCCCTACACTCTTAATCAAGACTTCAGAATATTGTTTTCCAATGACTCTAAAAATATTAGCCAAGCAAAAATGTCAAAAAGACAAAGTGCTAGAATATCAGATTGGTGTCTGATACACTATTAGATCTGAAACTGCACCATGCAAGCAACTGGCATTAACTACAATTAAACTACCTTTGCTGCACCAGCAGTATCATCCACGGCTTCTCTAACCAGTCCCAATTTAGTTAAGGTGTCCTCACACTGTGAAAGAGCCTGCAGCATCAGAAGTTACAGACTATAAGCTGCACGTCGCAGAGATAAATGAATTGATTTTATTGAGTTTGAGGTACCTGTGGATGGCTAAGAACTCTCTTAAGGTCTTCAACCTTGATTCCATGGTTAGCTAGTAAGCAATGTCTGATTGCAAGTTTAACTTCTCCAACAATATGCAACCTATGTCGGAGTAGGAGGTCATAATTCCTATGAATGCTGCCGCCCAAAGTATTTTCAATAGGCAATACCGCTCTATCAACAAGCCACCTTTCAACAGCCTGTAAATCATGGAACCAAGATGGCAAAAGGTGGAGATGTTAGCCAATAGCTCCACCATAGCTATCCATTGGAAAAAACATGTTAGTACTGCCCCTTTCCAAAATGGTACTCAAGAAACAATAATGTTAGTTTCACAAAATTGGAAAGCAAGAAGAGCAATCACGGGTTGAATCAACCAAAGTTTTGACCTTTTCAGATTATCAAGCTAATTATCCTGCTAAATCACAAATATAAACTATTGCATCTGTCCACATACGATTGCTACCATTTTAGGGGTACACACTAACACTTCTATTTTCCAAAGCCCATGTCACACGAGCTAAGCAGTAGGTTTTAGCATTACTTTTTTAGGACTCGCCCTCCATCCCTGGTCCCTCCACTGCCCAGTTGACAGCAGAACAATGGATTTAATAAGTCACAAAATGTAATAGCTATGGTGACCTGACTCATTTTCCAGGTGAAGTCATCAAAACCTTATACACTTATTGCAGCTAACAATGTAAAGAACGCCACTAAGTTATTTATAGAAGTAAATTTGGATTTCAGCTCAAATAAAAATTTAAAATTGTCCCCATACATAAGATGACTAACAAAAGGCACTGATTAAGATTTTAGGATAGTCACATACTGAATATTTAACATGTCACTCATGTGATAATTTTGTATGTCATTGATATTTGATCATTTAAAAGAAACAATTGTTCTAAGAAACAATTATAGGGAACACACAAACATTTTTAGTGAGAAAAGTGACATAATAACACCCAGAATAATATATTTTTCCCCACAAAACTGACTCAAATCTATGAGATGAGAGAAAACTAAGGCAGCAAGGAAAGGATCTTGCTACATTTGAATGAGATCAAAAGCAGAACAGTAACAACTAAATCCAATTGCCAATGGCAATGTTTAAATAACTTGATTTATTTAGAAAGCTTTCCTATCACATATTTTCCCTACTTCAATGCCAATGAAAGCATACCAACAAGATTCGATATCTTGTCATTATCATATTCTTACTAAAAATAAGCCTAAATTTTTCTGAAGAAATATAGTTTGTCCATGATATAAAGGACATATTCAACAATATCAGTAAAGATTTTAAAGAAATTTAATCAATTTAGTACAAAAATAGACGTTTGATTACTGACTTCGAAAGCCGTGTCAAATTGTTCGCATGGAACAGCTTCACAATTGGGATATGCCTTCTCGGCTGCAGCTTCACTGTACGCACCTCGAACCCCCTTTTAAAACATCTAACTAATATCAGAAACATATGCTTGCTCCATTCACAGTACAACGATCGAAGCATAAAGTACAACATCTACAAGTTGCAAATTACGCTTTAAGATGTTGTACCAGGTGCCTCAAAGTTCGTACCTTTAATCCCAAAAACAATTGGGGGGAAAAAAAGAATTCCCGAGTCAAAACCTGATATGCAACGCGGAGACGAGACCCTTCTGAGGCCAAATTAGATAACTGAGCAGACGTCAAAGGCCCTGAAATAATCAACAATTTCAGAAAGAAAAAAGGAAAATTAATCCTCGAAACGTAGAAAATCCAAACCGTACAACAAACCAATGAAATATAATATACGCGGAAGTGAAGAGGATGAATCTTTGGAATTAAACTCATAAGGATAGTCTTCGATGAGCTTTTGCAGTTCAATTGCTGGAGTTTTCTGATTATTACTTCTGCTACTATCGCAGGCGCGAAGAGGGACCTCGCGGCGTCGTTTAAGGAATTTCAATGTGAAAAGGGGATTAGGATTAGGGTTCTGCATTTGGGAATACAAAGGTGTCATTGGGGAGCGGGATGTGGTGGCGGTCATGGTTGAAGTCTGCATGAGATGAGAATGCAGGATAACAGCAGCAGGTTTTGAAAGCAGCAAAGATGCGATAATTTTACGTGGTCAATTACAATTAATGCCTGGTTGGCGGCCCCTGCTTCCAATTTTGTTTTCGCACACTGTTTGTTGGGCCTTTTTACCACCGTGTAGGCGCCGTGCCAGACGGTGGAAATTCGTTAGATGGCCTTAAAGAAATCCTCACCATTAAACGCTGACGATTTATCAAATAGAGTAAAATACTACAAAAGAAATAAATAATTATTAGTTTGTTTAGTAATTTTTTTTTGTGTCTTTCGTCCTTTCTACGACTAAATATAATATTTCTTGCTTAATGTTATGAAACAAAATAAAAAAATTATTGTAATTAGTATAATATTAAATAAACAGCTAAAACCAACTAATTGATATTTGATATGACGATTAGTACATATAATACATTATTATTATGGATAACATGAATATAATTTAATGAATATAATAAAATTTAAATAGAAGAAAAAAGCAAGTAAAATGGCAATTATTCGTAGTAGGATACACATGTATGTAATAATATTAAATTTTTTTTGTTTGAAAACACATAAATAAATAAATTGTAATGAATATAATATTTTTTAAATAAAAGAAATAAAACCAAGTAATGGCAAACTAAATATAGCGACTAACTTATAGTTAGTACGAAATGCACATATTTAAATAAAATATTTCTTTTTTTTGTGAGATATAGTAATAATACAAGTATAATGTTTATATTAATATGTAAGACAAGAAAATACGCAAGCATTCGCTTTCTAGGACGGCACTTAGATTTAGCACGTACTTTAAGTGTAGTGTGTATAAATAATGAAAAAAAGTAATTGCTATTTAAAACTTTAAAATGGCCACTAGATTTAAAAAATGTATCCCTGTGTGAGGCGTCCATTTGAAAAACAAAAAAAATCAGTTGTACAGGTTGAACATGCCAATGCCAAAAGTTCATTTAACAAAACGTGATTTGTAATAGCCATTCTATTTAGTGACAATATTGCTGTTGTATCTTGAAGGCAATTAACAAGCCTATGTACTATATCAATAAATTCTATCAAGAAAAACCTCCACAATTAAAGAGGGATTGTCATGACATGAAATTAGAATTAATCCTTATTAATTCCCCAAATGGCCAAAGTTACATATGTGGAAATGTTTCAACGACAATAAACATTGAAGTTAAAAAAGTCTTCACAAACAGTCAAGCAAAATGTTTGTGTAGTGCGCATCTCTCTAGCATACCTAAACAACATAAAAATCAACAGTAGCATGCTGCATTTCAGTTTTCTAGCACTGATGACATTGGACAGATTTCTTAGTCTGAAGATTCAGCCATGTACCACCCCAAGAAAATAGGTGAACATTGTATATGTCGACACCTTCTTCTGTCCATAGAGCTTTTTTTTTGCTATCTTCCAGTGGACTTCCTCAAAAATGTCCTCTAATTTTTCCCACCAATGCTATGCATTTGAAAGCATTCTAGCCGGCACGTTATGTTCATTGTTACCAAACCTTATCACCAACCTCTTATTCAGTTGATTTTGATATTTTCTCCTAATTTGAGTAGGCACCTAAGAAAACATTTATTGATACCTTGATGACTGAACAAGGATATGAAAATGGTGTAAGATGTAAAATATGTGACATATAGAGATGCAACTAACCTTGGACCAACTTTTTATCGTGTAATTCCTCCAAAACATATTCATGTTGTAAAATTCGATAACTGTTCTCTAGCCTGCTGCTCCGTAAACTAGGAACTATGTAATGGTCAATCGAAGTGCCAAAAAGTTAAAGCAACGCATAAGCACTTTTATTTGATTCATAAATTATTACTTGGGCGTACACACTTTACTCACCTATTTGCTCTCATGGAATACACTAGATTTCATTATGTTGGTAATAGCAGAAGTCCACACAAATTCTAGTTCTTTTCCTTCTTTATCAAAAAGTCGTGCAACAAGAATATTTCATCTACTATGTTGAACTAGAATTTGATAGCAATCATGCAGTTTACGAGCTCTTACAAAGTTATACCATCCATCTACAATTTTTCCTCCCATTATCCAAAGATGCCATGCTCTGTTTCCGCAATGAATGAGTACCTCATTGTCGACTAGATTTGTTAAAGACATTTGTAGGCCCAACAGTATTTCCTAGATGAAAATGTAGTTGCATTAGTAGTTAGTATTCCATGTTGGAATTAATGATAATCAATAGTCAGAAGATATACTATAACTCACCAAGATAAATCTATTTTGCATAATTAATAAATACGTGCTCATTCTTGAAATATTGATTAAGCAAGGAAATCAATGAATGTTATTTAAAAAAAAAAAAGCACGTAAGATCTAGCAAGGTAAAAAAAGCATCAACTTGCTAAGAGTAGGTATGAAAAATATCTATTTATGTTACCTGTATATTCGCCATCAAAAACCATGTAATTCTATGAAGAACAGAAAAGCAAAATTTGCAAGGGAATGAATGAAGGCAAATTCCAAGTTGTGCCATTGTAATACTTACTTGCCCTATTTTCATATTCTACATATTTGTAGAAAAGATAATTCAAAGTAATGACAATTAATGGGGGAGAAGATATTCAAAAAGAGGAGATTCAGGAGGAAATATTGACACATAAGTAAATGTGATAACATGTATACCTCTTTTTACATTGTGCAAAAAGGTCTCATCCAACTAGGCCTCCACTTTGTTCATCTTTTTCCATGGTGCATGCATGTCAAACCTATACGCACCACAGTACATTGTTGTGAAGTAAGGCTTGATAGTAAAAGTATAGTGATGTGGAGTGCGGATAGGACTTATTACTACTAAAATATCTTTGAAGTTTTTTTTTTTATATAGTAATTTGTCTCCATGATCTCACTTAGATTACTCCTTATCTGCACTTTCACTCTCTCCATAAACTTCGCATTAGCTGGGATATTCGTTTGAATCTATGGCATATATTAGTCAATAGTCTTTGTTATTCAACTATCGACCCGAATAATTTATGTTAGATAAATACATGCATATGTAGTAGCATATATATTGAAAGGAAAGATTATATGAATAGTTAGACTATCCGCAATTGATAGCACAGTATCTATTTTTAAAAAGTAACAAAACTCCATAGAAAGAAGCAATTAACACAGAAAAAAATTGCTTATGGATCATAGTAAATTTCATTTAGATGTTTGAAGAAAATTAGAAATGTGAGATGAGAAATAGAGGAACTAATTATTCTCTTACTTGGAGATAATATAATAACTCCTAATATTTGATGCATGTATTGTATCTATTAATTTTAGACATTTTTGTTTGTGCCTAGTTTAATTTATCAAAGTACAAGCTGATAAATTAAGTTGTACTACTAACCGAGTGACAAGAAAAGTTTGGAACACATTCAATTATTAGGTATTTTGGGTCCCAACTCCAATTTTCTAAATGGAATTATTTTGGGAGAATTTGATGATTTTGAAGCCCTAATTTGGTGTGCAAGATGTGTGGAACAAACAATTCATAAATGTGCTTTAAAGATTTTGTAATCAAATCAAGCTACTTTTGGTTAATAAACGAGAGGGTGATTGTGTAAATTGAGACTATAATGGCATTGAGTAATCGAATTTATAATATTTTGTAAATTACTTACCATGGCTGGCTTAGTTGAAAATTTGAACAAGTACATAGTGTTTTATGTAATTATACCCAAATACAAATCTATGACTGCCGAAAATAGTTACCCAATGTTCAGTAGTGTACGTAGCATGAATTGGTATTGCTTCTATGTATCGAAGAAGCAATACCAAGACATCAAGAATCAATGTAGGAGCATTTACTTAGTCAAAAATATGTTAATAATTATATTTTATTGACGATGAATATATATACTATTAAAGTATATTTAATTCGCCAATGAAAGAAGAAAAAATACTAGATTGACAAAAAAATTCAAGAATATTCCATTTAAATTGAAGAATCATAAATTGTAAATGCATCAACCAAACAGACAAAGTATTCAAGGCCTAATTTCAAAAATATTGCCAACAAATATAAGTAAGATGAACATCCAAGACATATTCTCTTAGTCAGAGGAACATACGAGAGATATACATCATTAGGAACGTATTTTTTAAGTATTTGATCAAGTAAAAGCATCACATAGGAAAGATAAGATGTAGTTTCCACACGTAACAAAAGATATCAAGATGGAGGAGTAGAAATGTTCCCATCAAGCCCAACAAAAAAACTCCATCCCAAGCGAGTTCTTCAATGTAGCGAAGAGACGAACAAATAAACCCCATCCCTAGCAAGTTCTTTAGTGCAACAAAGTGGGAACACTTCAGTTCTCTACCTTTGCTTGTGAGCCTGTGTCCGCCCTCCTCGATAGCTGTAATAAAATATATATTTTGCTTGTAGTAAATATAAAAATTATTAAAATCCCCCCTGCAGTCCAATACTCCAATGGACTTTGCGTATTGTATAAATTGTATCCCAAAAAGAAATGCATCAAGCCCAATATTTGTGATTGTATTTGTGATCCAAAAATAATTATGGGCTTTGTGACGGTCAATTCAGTCAACTGCGTGGTTTTAAATTTGGATGTTTATCCATATTTTTACTTTCGGGCCTAATATTTATATTATCAATTCCAAAGTTTTGTGAATATAATATTAATTTTTAAAAAATGACATTAAGACAGCCCAATATCCTTCTCGACAACATGGGTAATCCGGGAATTTCATTGAAATTTGGACATTACAGTTTGGCTAGCTTGGATACTTATATTATTATTTTTGCTTTGTTTATTTATTTTTTTTCAATACATTGTAAGCCCCAACCTAGCCTATTACCTAAGACATGCTTTTTTAATGCCAAGCCTAGCCTTTTTAGATTTTTCCAAAGCCTAGGCCTACCCTAAAAAAGTCTTTTTCAGTTAAGATTCTAGTTAAACTGAAATTTTATACATGTTCAATCGTTCAGAATTTTAATAAGCTATTCCCTTAATTGGCTTTAGACTTTGGTAGGCATTAATATGCCTAAATATTTTGTAATTTATACTAAGCAATAGTAATTGGCAATTATAACACTTTTATATATTTATGTAAAAGAGAGAAAGGGAGGGCCAGGCACTATTATGAGTTAATCAAAACATTTGAAATAAAATGGCAATGTATTAACAAAGGGCATAATATATAATTATATTATACAAAATGCTTAATTAAATTAATTAATATAAATATAACAGCAATTATATAAGTATTATAAATAATTATTATATATTATAATATAATTAAATTATATAGGATGGCCCCATAGACTTCGTATGCCTTTTTAAAACGCTTTACTTGCCAAGTGGCGACATAAGTCTCCCATATAAATAAAATAATTAAGATATATTTACTCTTTCATAAATAATTAGAATTTATTAATAAATATTTCAATTAAAATAAGTCCCCTATTGAATTAACTATACAATAGTCTACACATTATTTTGTTGCCATAATATATCAATTGTTAGATGTACATGCACATATATCATCTAATTATAAATACACATACATATATGACATATTGCATAAAAAACTTACTTTCACCGGACAAATTGGTTTTAATTTTTTGTATGTAAATTTATTATATGCATACATGTTTTTATTTAATTTTTATTTTACAAAATTGTGGAATATTGTTTAAAATAATGATGAATGGCATGTTTTTATTTAATTTTTATTTTACAAAATTTTGGAATATTGTTTAAAATAATGATGAATGGTTGCTAATTTTTATTATCAATGTCTAATTTTATAATTTAGTAATAACATTTAAATGTACTTCATAATTGAAAATTCAATAAAACATAAACATAAACATAGATTAAAGTAGTCCATAAATGTACACTAAAAGTAACACAACCTTGAAGTCAAATTAAAAATGAAATATGAACATACATACTACAGCCTAACCTTGAACTAAAATTAAAATAACTTGAACAGAAATTAGTAAAAATAGTGACATACATGTCAGTAGCAATAGCACCAAGCAAGCAATAGACTAAGAAGATAATTTTTTTGGTCGACCTTTTCACTTTGGTTAGATTGGTTCAACTTCACATTGTCATCCCACTTTAGCAGTGCTGTTCCGAGGGTCACCCCATCGCTTCTGAGGAGATTCAACAATTGGGATGGGTGGTGGAGGAGCTTGTTGTTGAATGGACTTATTCTTCCTAAGTCGGCCTCTAGGACATGGTGATCCAAAAGTAGGCAGAGGTGATGATGGCTTTGATTGTCCTTTCTTGTCTTACATTGAAGATTTCTTAGGCCTATCTCTTTCCCTCCATCTTGGTTCATCCACAATTAAGATTAGGTTATCAAAACTTCCCAATCTAGATTCATCCTCATTCTCCTAGCTGGAGTCTTCCTTTCCAATCATCTTGAGCAGTTCATTACTAATGACGATGAGTCTTTCAAAAATTGTATTCAAGTCCTCATAATAGTCAGGTCCTTTCTCAAAGAATTAGGCAGTTGGAGGCCACATCTATGACAACACAAACAAAAATGTTCCTGACCTTATTATAATGTTAGATATTATATCAAAAAAAAATCATGAAAAGTAAAATTATATAGAAACCAATTTACTCACCATTTTGTAATTTGTCCCTACGATGTTGTGGGATATAAACAAAATTTGCTATCACATTATAAACTGTGCCATGATGGTTATATAGCTCTTCATACTTGCGATTGATCATTTCAATGAAAAATTCTTGCTTGAATCTAGTTGAGAGCTGACGAGATGCCAAGGCAAATATTCATTTATTTGTGTCGGGATGTCCAAGAGGATTATCTTTGGATGCTTCCAAAGGGAAGTCAAGGAAGAACTTGACCATAGAGTCATCCCATTCTTGGGGTGGATTTGATGGTCCCATTTTTTTGGGTTGGTGTGAGCCTGAAGAGGCATACACTATTAATTGTCTGTACCTTTTGAGATGAAGGATATTACTTGTTGCATTCTTAATGATGGGAATCCAATAGCTGACCACAACAACGTTCTTATAAGTTATTGAATTAAATTGAATGGTAAAAGTTGGATGAACTTGATTGATGTGACTATTGAAATTATTACACTATTCTGCATTACCTCCTTTCAAGACAACACCCAAGATGAGGTGCTACTCCAATTCAATCTTAAAATACAAATCAACTCATAACTAGAAATTTGGAATTTATCCAACTCAAAGGAAAAACAGTCACACTAACCCAAAAGATCACTTCACAATAGAAAATATGTACATATCAAAGGTCTCAAGTTCCATACAAAACTTGCATAATATTCTTCAAGTAGTTGTCTCGATCAGGTGATCTACATGTACAATAGTAATACCTAATCCATTGCAAAATAACTTCATCCAAAATGTGAGCCTCTGCTTTTCACCTAAACCTGTCTGGGAAAATAAAAAATAATAAGGAGGGTAAGTCTTAAAAACTTAGTGAGAGAGATATATAATAGAAGTTGGAGAGAAAAAATTGAATTGCAACAACAAATAACAAGATCTTTTGATAAAAATTCAGATGAACAAATCGTGATTAACAAGAATCAGATCTAAACACATAAGAACATGAAACATGTAAACATTTGGCAAGCATGTTGGCATCCTTCCTTATTACTCCTAGATCAATAAAGGATAACAATCTATAACGTTTAACTTGAACATGAAAAACACTAAAATCATTAATACCGTCATCGATATAATATAGACAAGATTTCCATATTACTTCGTTGCTCAAGCACTTAGCTAAGCGTGTAACAATTTATTGTATAGCACGGTCGATCGCATGCTAGATCCCGCCACTTACAGTTTGTTACCTCTAGCTACCTGTAAGTCAGGATTGTAAATGGGTACTAGTTGGAAGATCTATCACCGTCGGTTCGTTCCACCCGATCATCTTTTCAGACCTAGCCCCAGGCCCATTTTCCCCTGTGGCATCTCTCTAGGTGATATTCGCCCATGGCGTCCCATGGGTTAGTATAATATAATATAGTGCCAACAAATATATGTTTTACCTTTAACATTCAATATGAATATAATAGGAATGTAGTTAAAACAACAATGTACTCTGGCCGGCAAGGCCGTTTAAGGTTCACAAAGTAAGGCATCAATGAAAACACAATAAAATAGTAGAATGGCAGGATCACTTTAACAGATAACAGACTTACAAGAAGCTAGTAAGATAGATAGGGACAACTGGCAAGGTTGTAGAGTACAAAGGACACAAAAAATAATTAATGTAGTTGGGGCTTTGGACACCAGAATTGAAGTAAGTGATGTATACTAACAAATATGGAAATTTACTAAGCATGCCCTCACAAGGGCATTCATAGCAAATAATAGATAACAATCAAAATGTCAATCAAAATAAGTATGGTATAGAAATAGAAATAGAAACCCTCACAGTGGTCATCATAATAATGAATGGTTAGAAAAAGGTGCCAGATTGGTAGACCCTCACAAGGTATTCAAATCAGATAACATATAACAAATCAAAATTTCAAACACATTTCAGATTTCAAACACTCAGAGTAAGGTACAAAAATAGAAAACCCACACAGGGGCTTATCACGAATAATGGTTAGTGAGAAAAAGATGCCAAATTAGTGGACCCTTCCTCCGAAAGCCTCAGAAGGCAGCTGCAGTCAATAGCCTACTATTCTGCAGTTTCCTACTCATCATTACTTAACCACGAGAGTGATTACTTATCAAAACGTACATTCAACCTTAAGAACCTTTAATAATTATAATTTGCTAAATACTATTTGTCTAAAATTAATAACTACCCAATTAATTCAGTATTAGAATTCACCTAGAATTATCATATACGAAATACATCAATAATGCTACTAACTTAACATAAATTACAAGGTTCTTAACGGTACGAGTTATAGATATCATCAGTTCCCTATTTACATGATTACCCTCATGAAGTGTCCTAAACCAATAATAATGAATCAGCTTGTTCAAATAACCCCAATTATTATCATTCAAGTCTCAAATTCATATAATCAAAGTTTTCTTATTAATTAAACTTACTCAACTAGGCATTAACATAAAATTTTATATATCTAGTTAGTAGCTCTTATATATAGCCCATGCATATCACATGCAAAAATGAAATCATATATTAATTCCTTATCTCTTTCCATAATACATGTCTTAAGAATAATCAAATTATACATCCAAGCTCAAACTTTTAAATCTTAACCCCCATTTTACCCAAATTTTCTTATCAAGACCTTGGAATCATGAACCAATTGCACCACCACAACTATCGCAATGAAAAGAAAATTCTATCTGAAAGTCGTCATCCGTCGCTAGCCGCTGCCACTAAAAAATACTGATCCACAACTGTTGGCTATGTCTCCTCCTAAGTCCAACGGTCCAATTGGTATTAAATTTTGAGGCCTAGATGACCTTCAATGAATGACCCAAACATCACCACCACGTTCTCACCACCATTTCTGATCACCCTCTTCTTACTGCTACCATCGCGCATCACTCTCATTTAAGGCCAAGGTTGTTTCCTTTGTGCCTCATGCTTCCTGAATATCCACCCAAAAGATCTTTCTCACCACCATAGCTCCAACGTCCGTCCTGATCAATTTTTTGGGTTTCACAGGGAAGCTTTCTCTAATGTAATAGTGTGCATGCAAGGGTGTGGGGGTGCTAGGGGAAAGAGGAAAGGTGTTTGGTAAGGTTGAATGGTAGAGATGGCCACCAAAAAAGGTGAGGATGCTGCAGGTGAAGGGAGGCAAAATGCAGAAGAAGATGAAGGAAAATAGAGAAATGGGAAGAAGGAAGAAGTTAGAAATTTTTATAAAAAACCAATTTTTAGATTTTACAATTTAGTCCCTTACCTTAATAAGTCATGCAATTAGACCCCAGTTGACCAAAGAATCACCATGCAAGCCCTTAAGTTTTTAGTTGTGCAATTGAGTCCTAGTTGACTTAAAATTTTCCAAGCAAACCCCTAAACTTATAAAAATGGTCCAAATCAAGTTTGCTAATATTATAAATTAACCCTAAAAATTTCAATCTTCATACAATTAAGTCCTTTTATTTATTTATTGAGCCCGAAAATCCGACCAATCGATATTTTAAATTCTAAATCCTTATTTTCTTAAAATTTTGAATTTCATGGGTGTTACATATTCTATGAATTAAAAGATAATATGTCATGTTGGAAGGCAAGATAAATTAAAAATAATCATTACAACTAAAGGGCAC
Organism: Jacaranda copaia; assembly: GCA_014898725.1. NCBI lineage: Eukaryota > Viridiplantae > Streptophyta > Magnoliopsida > Lamiales > Bignoniaceae > Jacaranda > Jacaranda copaia. The sequence goes on from JACGDI010005293.1 coordinate 1,196,022, forward strand.
AAACAAAAAGACTAATAGCCTATTTAGTTTTTTTCCCAAATCCACTTTTTCTATTTTCTATTTTCTATTTTCTACTGTTACAAAAACAAAACCATCATCTTTTAAAATTTTCTCTCTCTATAGTTACAATCTATTAAAATCAATACAATCACTACATTTCCTATATTTCATCTAAATATAAACTTATTTTCAACTCATTTCCAGTAACTAGCTTTTCAAATTTTAGTAACTAACTTCTCAAATTTTCAAATTTTAGAAACTAGTATATTTGTTAATAATATTTAAAAGAAAAGAATTTGGAACATAGAAATATTGAATCCTTTGTCGCTATTATCCATGGTGATACACTATGTCAAAAGCAATGTACGTCACCAACCATCCCAGGTAGCTATGCATTACTATGCTGAGTAGATCATCCTTTCTGTAGATATCATCTTAGTTCATTATGGTCATTTGTTGTTCCATTTTAAGTGCACCATATGATGAGGCGATTACATTGATGGTGGGAGTATAGGAAAAATGGATGGTGAACCACCCAAATCCAAATTGCTAACTATTGGATCACCATTATTATTATTATTGTTATTATTATTATTATTATTATTATTATTATTATTATTATTATTATTATTATTATTATTATTATTATTTGCTTATTATTACTACTATTTATAATTATATGATATATATTAGATTGTTGTGTGTTTATTATTATATTCTATGTATATATTATTATTTTAATATTATTATATTATATTATATATTACATATATATGGATATATATATATATGAAGCATGTATGAATAGTGCATTGGCGGGTATGGTTTTTTGATTTTTTTTTTGTGTGTGTGTTTTTTGTTGTGAAACGGCATCATTTTGAAAAATAAGTGCTTTGTTTGTTTGCAAAATGCAATTTGTGCTTTGATGGTTGTTATGCATTTCATTTTTTGTTGCTTTAGGTAGTGGATCGCCGCAAAGGGTCAAAAGGAAGTGGCTTTATTTTATTTGCTTTTTTCTTTTTTTTTTCTAATTTATTTGTGCCATTGGGCTCCGCCCACTTGGCTAAAAGGAAAAGATGGCAGGCATTGGTATTGATAGCAAGTTTTGCTTTCTCTTAATTTTTTTTTTTTTTTACTAACATTTTCTTTTACAAAAGTTTACAAATTATATAATTTATTTTTATTGTGTAAAAGTTTTTAGAATATTGTTTTGAAAACTAAATATTCAAACAATTTTTAAAAAATACATTAAATTTTTTATTTCCAAACGTGAAAAAAATTATAATTTATATTTCATAATTTTTCTTTGGAAATTTATTTAGTTATTAAGGGTGTCGATTTTTTGTTATTTTTTGAAAACTAGTTATTTTGGAATAAATTTTAAAATTTAAATATATTTTATTTGTATTTAAAATATGGCATGATTAATTTAATTTTAAAATTTAAATTAATAATAGAAAAATAATATAAGTTAAAATAATAATTTCTATTTATAAAAAAATCGTTCATTTAAAATATATTTTAAAATTATATCTAAATATTAATCTGGAAAAAAGCATGAAAAATTTCAAATTTATAATTTTCAAATAGTTAAATTTAGAAATGACTTGCTTAATAAAATATAATTTCAAACCTAATTTTTTATTAAATTCCCAAATTTTCATAAAAATCTCACTTTTGGTCCCATAACTTAAGCTTCCTCAACCCCCTCCCACAACCCAACTATTAATTAAAATATAATTTAAATTTAAAATATAATTCAAATTTAAAAATGACTCGGCCAGTAACTAGAAATCAAAATTACTAGTTTGGAAGAGAGAGAAAAAAAGAAGAATGTTACTAATGTTTGTTCTACTATATATGATGATGAATATCTTTTTCTGCTACTAATATATATATATATATAAATACGTTTCTGTTGGGACAAAAAGTCAATGGATCTACATTATGCATTATAAATTGGATCGGTTTGGATTGGTTAGACATTTATTCTAAATACAATTCAATCCAATCCATTTTAAATCAGTTTGGGTCAAAATGGTTAATTCAATTTTTCAATTGAAATTTTTAATTGAAATATTTGACTAGTTACTATTCATAACTAAACTATTGTAATCAATTAATTTGTAAATTTTGTTTAAGTATCGTATCACACTAATCTTGTAAAATTAAGTTAAACTATATAAGAACACACAACTATAAAGCTATAAGTCCACAATAATTATTCCTATGTATTTGATTTTTGAAAGTGAAAAAATCCTAGGTTTAGTTTATTTTAATTTAATTGTATATTTTACAATTAAGATATATATATTTTTTATATTATTAGTATATAAATTTTGGTTCGATTTAGATTGAATCGATTTTTGAGATAAAAATCGAAAACTGATCCATGTAGTCATGCAAAATAATTTATTTAATATTTTTAAAGTATTTGACAACTTGGTTTAATTTATTTCATATTTTTTAAGTACTTGACAACTTGGTTTAATTTATTTCATATTTTTGATATGTATCTTCATTCTTCATGATTGAATGGCATAAAGGCATGTCTAGTGGGTGCATTTTACATATATTTTCCAAGTAATTGCCATTTGCTATGGCATTTTGGGTACCACAAATGTCGCTATTAGCTATGACAATTAGTTTGGTTTCTTGGTTCATTATTTTTCTTCATGATTGATTGATATATATATATATATATTATTTTTCTTCTGATTGATTGACATTAATATTTTTCTCCATGACATATAGACATGTCGAGTGTGTGCATTTTTATTTAGTGATATATATTTTTCTAAGGGCCAGCTTGGATTCATTTTCTGGATCCATTTTCATTTTCTAGTAAAAATGTACAGTGAAACGTTAGTTAAAAAATGTTATTTTGAAAATGAGATATATTTAGATGTGTTGTTTAAAATTATAGGTTTATATAAGTATAAAAATGAGATGTATGGCTATTGGGTGTTTTTGTATTAAAAGGAAAAAAGCATTTGAATTTGAATTTGAATGTGAATTGATGATGTGATGTATATTTATTTGAAAAATAATATAAAATAATATTTTTGTGGTTAATAATGGTTGAAAAGTATTGGAAAGATAAAAAAGTAGATATAGGCAATAATATGGGGGAATAGGTATGAAAATAGAGAGAGAATGTAAAAGAAATGTTTTAACAATGAAAAATGTATGAGAAAATGATATAAAAGTCATTTTTAGAAGAAAATGAAAATGAGATTAAATAAATCGCCATTAGCCATGGTATTTTAGGTGCCACAAATGTGCAATAAGTAATTGTTATTAGCTATGGAAATTAGTTTGGAGCCCAAAAATGGTTCAACTTTTATACTATTCTTCATGATTGATTCACATATGGACATGTCTAGTGGGTGCATTTTTGTGCCATTAGTAATCGCCCTTAGCTATGGCAATTAGTTAGGATACAAAAAATGGTTCACTATTTTTGTTCATGATTGATTGACATATATATTTTTCTCCATGACATATAGACATGTCTAGTGGGTGCATTTTACTTAGTGGCATATATTTTTCTAAGTAATCACCATTAGCTATGGCAATTAGTTTGGAGGTGTCCCATAAATAATCGCTATTAGCCATGGCAAAAAATGTTACTGTATCTTTCTTCATTCTTCCTGATTGATTGACATATAAACATGTCTAGTGGATGGATTTTCATGCCATAAATAATCGCTATTAGCTATGGCAATTAGTTAGGATATAGAAAATGGTTCATATTTTTCTTCATGATTGACTAACATATATATTTTTATATTTCTTCATGACATATAGGCATGTCTAGTTATATTTTTCTAAGTAACCACCATTGGCTATGGCAGTTAGTTAGGAGGCCTGTCCCATAAATAATCACTATTAGCTATGGCCAAAGATGTGCACCTTTTTAACTGTATTTTCCTTCATGATTGAGTGGCATATAGGCATGCCAAATGTTTTGCCTTTTAGATTGTATTTTTCTTCATGATTGACTAACATATATATTTTTCTTCATGACATTTAGACATATCTAGTGACTAACATATATATTTTTCTTCATGACATATAGACATGTCTAGTGGGTCATGACAAATATTTTTCATGCCTTAAGTAATCGCCACTCACTATGGCAATTAGTTAGGCGAACAAAAATGGTTCCATTATTAGCTATGGCGATTAGTTAGGAGGGCCAAAATGGTTCACCTTTTGTAGTGTGTTTTTCTTCATGATTGACTAAGATATAAATATGTCTAGTGGATGCATTTTCGTGCAATAAATAATCGCTATTAGCTATGGCAATTAGGAGGTGATAAATAGTTGCTATTAGCTATGGCAATTAGTTAGGAGGCCAAAAATGATTCTATTATGATTCACAATTAATTGACACAGCGACATGTCTAGGTTATAAGTAATTGCTATTAGCTATGGTAATTAGTTAGGAAGCCTGTCCCATGAATAATTGCTATTAGCTATGTCAAATAATTATATTTTTCTTCATGATTAATTGACATATAGACATGTCTAAGTGATGCATTGACCTGCATAAATAATCACTATTAACTATGGCAACTAGTTAGCTAGCCAAAAGCATGTCATTTTTTGTACTGTATTGTTCTTCATATTGATTGACATGTAGACATGCCTAGTTGATTACCAAAGCCCCATGCATTTATGTATGCCATCATTTTTGAGAAGCCTTGTACAATAAACTTCAATTTATGTATGCAAATTACTTCTGAGTGCATGTATTAATTTATTTCCATCATTTTAGGCTTAGGTGGTTGACCTGAATAATTTCACATCTAATTCGTAGAGTGGTGGTTCTAAGTCTACATCAAAGGATGCCCATAATATTCAAAATGATTTGCATGACTACATGGATAAAGTTGGCAAGAAAAAAAAAAAGAAATGACAAACATTTCCTACTAGGTTTTCAAAGGGCACTAAGTGCATTTCATCAATGTGTAAGGAAGTTAGAGGATTGGAATATAATGCTAATGAAAATGTTGAAGGACTGAGTTTCAAAGAAGGCAGGCTTTGTTGGACACTTTACTCATGTCGAGGACAAATTCAATACAGGTGTTGCTAAATCAATGATTGATTTACTACAAAAATATTACTTCAATTTGATAGAAACTATATCTAAATTCACAACTAACATTAATGGCCATATTCAAATTTTTCAAGGAATGAGAACAACAACCAAGGCACACAAGAACATGAATCGATGGGAGAAAGGGGGGCCTTCTAATGAAATGAATAATGTAGAAAAAGAAGTGACACTAGAGAAACCAATTGATCTAACACAAGTTGGTAGCAATGAGGATTGTGGGCAAAGAACACATATTAGGACAACATTTGATCCAATCTTGGCAAGTGACAAAGATATTGTGAAATTTTTGTTTGATAAAAACCATGACATGAGGTAAAAATGGCCAAATAAAAAATAATTTTTATTCTGCTTCAAGTACTACAAGTGTAAATTTAATAGTATTTTGGGGATAACATGATGGTGGTGAGATAGTTGTGGACTTCATTAGATGGTTCGTAAATCATTCAAACATCTTATGCTTAGCTCCAACTGCATACTTCAATGGAAGTATGAGTATACATATTACATATATGAAATTTGATTTACATTCGCACCATTCTTCTGATGAAATGAGAAAAAAGGTCTTCAATATGTGCACTTACAAATGTAGATAATCAATTGTTTTGCATATATGCTAACATTGGACATGAGTGGAAAGAGCTAGCATGCACCTAGGTGGTATATGGCTGCCATGTTTGCAATATGGATACAGTCTTACTTAAATTATGCTTTTATTAATTTGTGAATCATACTAATTGTTTATTTATTAATCTTGTTGTCCAATGTGCAAATGGCATTTCTTGCATACCAATCAAATGAAAAATAATTCGAACCATTTTTTATGGGCCACAAAAATTCACAAACAATGTCAGTTTTTGTCAACAAGTCTTTATCCCCATTACTAATTCACATTAACATTGGTTCTTATGCATTGTTGACTTCAACATGAAATGTATAACAATATGTGATTCTACCCCAATGGATTTCCTTTGTCCATATTAGGACAGTGTTGTACTAGGAGTGGTAAGAATGTTCTTAAGTCACATTATTCTTTCTAATATTACAATTTTTGGAAAACAAAACTAACTTTTAATAATAGGTTGAGCCCTTTGATAATATAGTGGCCAAGTGGAAACATGGGCAATACAAATTCAAAAACATCTACCAGAACTTCAATTACGAATATCCTTATTGGGTTCCAATCCAACCAAACAGATAAGACTGTGAAATTACATTCAATTGCTAAAGTGGAGGTTGGTGTAAAAGTTTCATTTATTTAGTAGGTGTCATTTACAAATTTGTCTAGTGTTTAACTGTAAATGGGATTATGGCCTATATGTGTGTTTGATGATGGAGCATGTGAACAAAGTCAAAGCAAATTTGAAGCAGATATGCGTTCCATGAATTAAGACCATTGTTTATTTTCTTGTCAAATCCAACATGTTTATAATGTTTGTTGATATTGTTTACCAGTATATGTTATGACATAAGTCAGTTTAGGAACCAAAACATTTTTCAAATCGATGATGTCTAACTAAATTTTTTTTACAAACTTAATAGACATCTTCTGAGCTTGCACAAAGAAACCTTGCCATCCGCATGTATAAGCATAAGAACAATCAAGTTGCATAGATGATAAAGGGGATATTAAGAGAGGGGATTAGTATTTTGGTGAACCTAATTAGACCACACTAATATTTTGATGCTCTTAGTATGCCTACTTTCCCGCCCTGCATGCTATAGATTTGCACCATGATTTGTATGAACACTTTCAAGTTATTTTTTGTCAAACAATATGTGGTCCATTCATTATTCCTGTTGCTACTATTTATTTACAGTATCAGGTTATCTTTTGAAATGGCAATACTCCGCATGTTGTGATATTAAAACTCTTTATATTTATTAACTTGTATGTATGTCACTTAAGAAAATACGTGGTTCCAACATAAGCTGATTTTCAACAATTTCAATGAATTTTCATTTATTACATAAACATGCATCTTAGAAAACGCTACATAGTAGAGGAACTAGGTACAAATGCATGCTCATTCTCATTGATGTGTACTTTGACACTTATCTTTATTATTTTTGATATTCATGTTGGCTCCATTGGATTGCTTTGTGGATAATTAATTGCTCCTCATAACTCGTAAAGGTTTCATACAAAATTCTACATAAACTAAAAGTAATAGCTACCATAATGCGACATATTGCAAACATATATATAAATATTATGGACATACATATATGTTACACTCAACTGCTTTGTCAATAAAATAGTATTCCACATGAAAATATTTGTACTTTGTTGCAAATTCCCAATGAATAAATTGAAGACATTGTAATTGAATACTCTATGGACCAACTACTAGCATTCCTTAAATGTTATCAAAATGTTTAGGCACCACCTAAAATAGCAACTTTTTATCAATTTTATTTTTTCCTATTATTAATCTATATCAATGTGTTTAGGTGCCACCTAAAATAGTGGCGTTTTATCCATTTGTTTTTAGGTGCAAAGGTTCTTTAATTTCTATAAAAAAATATTTAAATTTGCCACCTCACTTGGCGATAATCAATGGATATTATTTGAAAAAAATTATAACAATTTTTTACTTGTATCAACATCAAGATTCAAAAATTGGATATGTTGTAATTCAAACTTGCTACCTCACATGTAATGCCCCAAAATTTTATTTCATATTTAATCAATTACTTTACCTTATTTTATTTTATTTATTATTTAAATTAGAAAAACGTAATATATTAGATATTCCATATTTTGGAAGAATAAGTTGTAATTTTACCAGAATTGATATTATATTGTTACTAGGATTTAAATAATTGAGACTTTAGGAATTAATAATAAAGACACTAGATTTATAGTAGAATTATCCTAGTCCTAGAAGGATTATAACTAGAGTTCTAGATAAGGTAAGCCACTTTTATCTTCTATATATAGTCCTTACAATCTAAAACCCTAGCCACACAATCAAATTACAAAGATATATATATATATATATATGGGTAGAAAAACACCAGAAGAAAAAAGAAAGAAGATGAAGGTGACAGTAGTGTTAGCAAAGCAGAGAAATGCAAGAACAGAGGTGCAGACATTAACATACATAGTTTATGGGTAAAGGATATCTAACTATTTTCTTTTGAATGTATGAATTTATAGTATTTTTTCACGACTCGAGACTAGTATATATGGTTAGCCTTTTGGAGCATGATAGAAAGGTATCAGAGCCTAGGTTTTGAACTTAGTCTATGTCATGATAAGATCCTCAGATTGTGGAATATGGGATAGAACTCTTAGGAATTGATCTGAGTATCTAGGTTTGACCATTGAATTGAATAATCAAAATTTTATTTGATATTGAGGTTGTGAACAATAGTTATTAGGTATGCCAAGTGATAAGATTGATAACTTTTGGTACTTGATGATAAGATTCATGACATATTATGAGACTTAGCTCGAAACTACTTTACGATTTGATAGTTTTCTCCCCTTTGAGAATTGTGAATGCTTACTATCTTATTTTTGAATGACTACTTAGTGTACTTTGATATTTTCTTTTATTGATCTAGGCTTATTTTGATATGATGGTGAGTCAAAGCCTCATAAGTTGGTCATGATTTATATGTTTCACCCTAACAATCAAGGTTAATTTTCAAGAGCTTAGGCAACGATTTTAGATACAAAATAGGCATATGACATTGGGATAAAAACCTTAGGTCAATAATTGAAATTTTTTTAGATTTATGAGAAAATTATTTTATTAGAATGAGGAGGATTTGAAAAGTGAAAGGGAAGAAGTGAGAATCTTTATTGCGAGAGTGGCATCTTTTTAGGAAGCAAGAGCGAAGACCACCATGGAATGTGAATTGTAAAACTTGGTGTACAGATCCATGCATATTGTTATATACATTGGATGTACTGCCACTAAAGGTTGAGGGTTTTAGTAGGAATTGACAGGGTAAAGATGTGTATGTACATGCGACTTTTTGAATGTTAACAAGGTATAGTAAACATAGTGTACAGAATTGAACCTTATGTTACTTATGTCTACCCCTGTCATGAAAGCATGAGAGAGTCAATTTACAAGCAGGAAAGGCTTACATCAATAAACTCATAGGAGGATTAACCTTGCAAATCCATTTTGGTTGGACTTGATTTATTAAACTTTTGAGATTTCTTAGAAATTTGAGTCACTAGAAAAAATATATATGTAATAATTGTACCCCGAATATTTTTGTGGCCCCTATTTTGAGATATGAATCAACTAGGACTTTGGGTGAACTTAAGATGTCAAATTAGAAGTTTTTGGATATATTTTGGCATAGAGGACTACTATTTGACTTTTTGGAAAGGAATGCTACATGAAAGAATGCTCCCCTAGGATCCTAGTTTTACACGACCAGTTTTTCTAATGGATTTTTCTCATAGTTATTGATTGAATCCGAAAATGTTTCAAACATAAAAATTGTGCTTCTATCCTTTAGGTTTATATATCCACTTGGATCATCTCAATCCAAAATATATGAGTAAGTTATCACCAAAATACTAAGAAGTGTCCAGTCAAAAGATACACAACTTTGATTTTTCCAAAAATAGATAATGGTGACAGCTTTATTACTTAGTCCCAATAGAATTAAGCAAAATGATCAACATACAAAATTTGGGTCTGTTTTTTAGGTTTCCAATTCTGCCTAAATCATCACAATACGATATATGGGGGAAAATTTATGATCAAAATACTAAGATATATCAAGTCTGGAAATACAAAATTTTGATTTTCTAAAAATAATTAGTTTTGACTATTTGACAACTTGATGTCGATAGAATAAAGTAACATGATCAGCATAATATTTGTAACTCTATCTCTTATATATTTATACCCATCTTAATCACTTCAATTTGATAGATAGGGAGAAAGTTGTGACTAAAATACAAAGGTGTGGCAAGACAAAAAATATGTGACTAAAATACAAAGGTGTGGTATGACAGAAAATACAAGGCTTTGATTTTCCTAGAATAGAATATTTTGATGTCTTTTACTACCTTATTTTGATTTAATTTGGTGAGATGATCAACACATGAATTGAAGATCCGTATCCTAGGTGTTTACATCCATTTGAATCACTTCAATCTGATACATAGGAAGAAAGTTATGACTAAAATGCTTTGGTGTGGTAATACAAAAAAATACAGGAGTTCGATTTTCCTAGGACAAAATATTATGATGAATTTTAATATTCAATTCCAATTTAATTGGGCAATATGGTCAAAATGTGAATTGTGGATATATATATATATATATATATATATCTTAGGTTTCTGTATCTGTTGCAATCACCTTCATCCAATATATATAGAGAAAGTTATGACTATAATACTAAGACATGTCAAGGTAAAAAATACAGACTTCGATTTTCTAATAACAAATATTTTTTATGCTTTTATAGCTTGACTCTAACGAAACTGAGAAAAGTGGTCAACATATGATTTAGAGCTCTGTCTATTGGGTTTCTATAGGCACTTGAATCACCCTACTCCAATATACATGAAAGAAAATTATAGCGATAATACTAAGATATATCAAATTAAAGGCCTTCTAAACTTCAATATATCACCATCTTAATTTTCTTCACATATATTTATGAACCTAGGGCTCAATTTTAATCCTCGATGTCATCTCACTTGGACTACGATATCAACATAAAAGTTTTAGGTCTTTCTCTTAGTTTTCCAATACCTCAAGAAAATTAGAATTATAGTAGCAAAACTATCCAATTCATGACTTAGAGCTAAATAGATGATAGAAAAAGATATTTGTAATTTAGTATTAAGGATATGATATTTTTGGAGATGTCACTTAGGTAAAGATTTGCAAGGATCGACAAAGAAGAGAAGTTAAGCTCTCATTATACTGGTCTTTTGAAATAATGGAGAGACTTGGAGCAATAGCTTATCGAATTTTTCTACCAACAAACATTATAGGAATACTACTATATTTCACATGTCACAACTAAATAATTTTTACCCAGACCCCTCATATATACTTGAATATGAGGATTTATCGCTTCAAAAAAATTTGACACATGAAGAGAGAGATCAATCCAAATTCTACATCAAAAATATACAAAAGCTACATACAAGAGAGACCCAGCTAGCAAAGATTTCATGGAGGAACCGTAATATAGATAAGACAATATGGGAAAGCTAGGAGGAAATGTGAAAGTATCATCCAAAACTCTTGTCTAACCTAAGCTAGAATATGGGGACCAAATTCCTTTAAGGGGGGTGGGATGTAATGCCCCAGAATTTTATTTTGTATTTAATCAATTACTTTACCTTATTTTATTTTATTTATTATTTAAATTAGAAAAATGCAATATATGTATTAGATATTCCATATTTTGGAAGAATAAGTTGTAATTTTACCAGAATTAATATTATATTATTATTAGGATTTGAATAATTGAGACTTTAGGAATTAATAATAAAGACACTAGATTTGTAGTAGAATTATCCTAGTCTCAAAAGGATTATAACTAGAGCTCAAGTTAAATTAAACTACTTTTCTCTCATACATATAGTCCCATAAATCTAAAATCCCATCCACACAATCAAATTACAAAGAATATATATATACATAAGGGCAGAAAAATGGCTAAAGAAAAAAGAGAGAAGATGAAGGTGGTAGTAGTGTTAGCGAAGCAGAGAAATGCAAGAACAGAGGTGCAGACATTAACAGGCATAGTTAGGGGTAAAGGATATCTGCCTATTTTCTTTCGTTTGTATGAATTTATGGTAGTTTTTCCTATTGAATTGGAATCGATGTTGAGAGGTTTAGGAAGGTGGATAAACTTGTTGGCACATAGTTTGAGACAAAAAAAAATAGAAAGAAAAAAAAATAAAACTAAATGCGTGTAGGATAACCATGTTAGATTCTTTACACTTGGCTTCTCAAATTTTGGTTATGCACGCATGGGCAGATTGTGTATGATGCTATGGTTGATGTTTTCTATTATTTGTGGGGGTTTGGTTTTAACAAGCCTGATGATGATTACAATGTTGTGGGTTTTTTTTTTTTTTTTTGTTTTTTTGGTGCGTATGGAAATGGGGTTGCTTATGATTCAATAGTAAAGATTTATAGTTTGAAGCCATTTAGGATAAAAATTGAACCTTTTCTGGAATTATGTGCTTGGTAGTTTAGGTGCCAATTTAAGATTAAAAAGCATCAATGCAAAAGGGGCTATTGGTTCTAGAATTACAAGAATTGTTGCTGCTGCTGGATTTTGATTTTCAGAATTCTAAGATTAAAGGTTTTACATTAGTTCGTAGATCAAATCTTGTTAGTTTTACTTCAAAATTTTTTTGAGTAAACTTTAATATGTCTAAAGCATTGTGAGACAATTTGAGGTCTTAACTATCATTATTGAATTTTATAAAAATCCAAAAATATACTCTACTAGACTAAGTGGCAAGTCTATGTAGGTTCAGTTTAAAACTTTTTTTATCCATCTAAATGATAGAATTTTAAAATGATAAATTTTAATAAGAAACTTTGATGTGTCAGTAACATCTATGAAAAGTTCTATAAACTCAGGCCTTATGGTTATTTCTCTAAAATTCATTAAATTTAACTGCCTGAGCATATATTGGGTTTGAATTTTTCTTAACTTGAGAGATTTATTACCATGATAATGGAAGTGTTTTGATTTTTCAGTTTTTACAATAACTTGAAATTGTTTTAGAAAAATAATAAATAAAATATTAGAACCATATATTATTTATTTTAGTTATTGAAAGTCATGAAAATTTGCTACTGCAAAATTGTGACCTAGTCATAGAATCATTCCAATTTCATAAACTAGTGGCTAATTTAATTATATTTCTCTAATCTTCAATGCTACATGAGTACTCCTAGTGAGGATAACAAGTATGGCTCCTATTAGGATTTGTTACATTAAATTTAGGAAGAATTATTCAAGTATTTAGGCCATTCTAGGCATTCGTCATGAAAAGTGTTGTATAGGAATTGGGTATTCTAGATTGAGCTAGAAAGTTTAAACCTTTGTTGAAGTGTTCATTAGTTGAAACTGATTTAATTATTATCATTACTTAGTAGGTTATTCAAGCTAGCCCAGGGATCATTGATCAGATGAATGTAGAGCATTGTGAGTGCCTAAACCTATAAATATATATTGTTATATTTCATAACCCAGAATGTTATATGCTATTATATAATTGTTCATGACTTGTTTTCAACTTACACTGCACTATATATGTCTTCCACTATGCATAAAAAGAAATATTTTCTCTTGTTTCATTTATAGATAAAAAAAACCTATGCTTTTTTTTATGCTTCTAGACTAGCAAATTAAACTCGATGATAAACTAATTACTGTTATTGTTACTGATAATTGGATCTAACTCGGTTTGGGTATGTGAGGAACTTCACTGAGTAGTAGCGGGCCAGTCGGTTAAACCCAAACCCCTATGGCCATTTGTGGTTGAGGTAGGTCGTAGGAATTCCTGGGGACGCTTGAGTACTATTTTAGTAAGGCCGTACCTTGTCCAGAGTGATAAAGGACTGTTACAGTGGGAGTCATAAGGTGGACTAGCTACAGCAAACACTAACTGATCATCGTATTTAAGTTGTTAGTCTAGGAAAATCGTTTATTAAACTCTTAACTTGTTACTGCTTAACAATTTATAAAATTCTTGATTAGTTACTGCAAGATTGTTTATAAACTTTTTGACTGTTACTGCTAGACAATTTTATGAATTCGACCTATATTTTCTCAAACATTTACACTACACAAATGATTTTTACTCATGAACTCACATTGCACATACTTGACACTCATTAAATCTTTGACTCACACTTGTTTTCTTCTTTAACTCCCTTCTGGCAAACCTAGATCCTAGCCTTAGTGAAGATTTTGAACCTGTTTCTGATGAGAATCAAGATTGAAGTCATAGATTAGATTTTGCAATAGACTATTGTGTTTTCCGAAGCTTATTATTTCTATTATATTTATTTTGGATTCTAGTTGTTTTAGTTGAGGTTAGGTAATAGTACTTAAGTTTTTGTGTTATTAGACTATTATTGGATTTATTTGAGTTCTTGTCTAACTTTATGATTTTGGATTATTAATATCATATATTTAAGATTGATTTTCATACCTCGAAACTAGTATGTATGATTCAATTTTTAGGGCGCGACATCTCATGGCTACAATCTATGCCTAACGATCTTTTATTTATATCAACATCAACATTCAAAATTCACACAAGAATGGGACAACATATATATACTAGATGAAAATAGTTACCTTACTTAGTAACATATTATGGATGTGAGCATTGTTAGATAAAATGTTTTTCCACATGAAATGGTTTTAATTTATATCACATAGTCAAAACTTAAGTATGATTAAATTAATTGGACATGTGGTAGGTAACATTTAATTACCCAAATTTGATGCACTTGGGGCTATAATTAGCACATTGGCTACAGTTGCATGGTTGTGCTAAAAATAGCCCTGCAATTTGAAATGATCTACAGCCATCACCGATCTTTCTTATAATTTCACCTTCTCATCACCAATTTACTAAAATGGATAGTGAATGTTCTCATGCCGCTGATGAGCCTTCACATATAACCAGCACAAAGGTCTACAAATATGTAGTTCGCATGCAAAGATTCAAGAGCATAGAGGTTATAGAGTATTTTTACACAAGTTATGCAAGTTTAGTTGGGTTCATTGTTCGTAGAGAAAGGTTGAAGAAGAAGCATGGACTGATCAAAAATAGAGAATGGGTTTGCAATCACCAAGGCTATCTCTAGAAAAATCATAACCTAACTCGACAGAAGAGGCCAAATTAGAGACGAGATGCAGATGCAATGCTAGTTTTTGTGTAGCCTATGATCAAACCACCAATGAATACATAGTTACAAGTTTTGAATCCAACCACAACCACCATCTGGAAAAAAGTCAAAAGAGGTTTGGTGATGCACTAGATAAGCAGTATTTTTAAACCATTACATTAACTATTTAAATATTAAAATCTTTAACTACCTCTTGCAAGAAACTTCTAACTTTCAACAAAACTATGCTTAATGTCATAACTAAAGCTGGGATTCCACCGTGTATGGTGTTAGATTTTTTGGCACAAATAGCCAATGGGCTGAAAAGACTACCATTCAATAGAAAGGATGCCTACAATTGGCCGAATAAAGTGCAGTGTCAAAGGATTAAAGGAGGGAATGTCAATGTCTTGCTTGCTTACTTGGGTAGCATGAAGGAGATAGAAGACAACCTCATATACAATTATACTATTGATGAGGAAGGTTGTCTAACTAGATTATTTTGGTGTGATATGCTGTCCAAGACAGAATATGACCTATTTGGTGATGTGCTCGTATTTGATAGCACCTACAAAACTAATAAATACTATTTTCCTCTTGTTATATTATGTGGAACAAATAATCATTCAACAACATCTATTTTTGGAATAGCAATGTTGTACAATGAGACGGTTGAGTCGTATTGTTGGCTACTTAACAAATTTAAAATAGCAATGTGTGGTAAAGTTCCAGTGTCGATCTTTATAGATCAGGATGTAGTCATGCATGTAGCTATTCAAATTGAATGTTCAACAATAGCTCATAGACTATGTAGTTGGCACATTGCAAGAAATACAAGGTAAAGGGTCAAGAGTTCACAATTTTGTGGACTAGCAACTTTGTTGAGGAAAAAATGCGATCTAAAGGAGTTTGAGGTTGAGTGGTCTAGTTTAGTACAATTACATGGTTTAGAAAATCATCCATGGGTTAATGAAATATATGCAAAACATGAGCTTTAGAGTGAAGCTTATTTCCATGACACTTTCTTGGCTAAGATGCCAACCACTCAACGAGCCGAATCAATGAACTCCCTATTTAAATTGTCTGTAAAGCAAAGCCTTTCAATAATAGATTTTATGAAGCACTATAATCGTACGCTGCAAAAGATTAGAAATAACTTTTACAATATTCAATCCCATTTCAAAAGTAATTTCCCAATGGTAAGGGTGCACCCTTTGAAAAATTACAAAAAATAGCTATCTAAATTGTTGACGAGAAATATGTTCTTTGTTGTTCGAAATGAGATTGATGTTAAGCAGAGACTTCTTTCAGAGAGTAAATCAGAAGTTAGTGTACATAAATAGAAGCTTATATTTATAGAGTACACCAAGCAAGGTGGAAAACGCTACACTATTTACATTAACACTAACTCTTTGCAATGCAAGTGTGACTACTTCATGGTTGAGTCCAAGGGCCTATCTTGTCGGCACTTAATTTCAACCTATAAGTGGTTGAATATTCCAACATTGCCTAACACCATCACAAATTAGAGATGGCTCATTGATTTGGGGAGGATTCTACTTAACAAATTCCCATTACACCTACCAACAATAGATAAACAACAGTTGAGGTTCGCAAAAATTCATAAGGAGTTTGTCAACCTCACTTACATGTCATCACAATCTGATTCTCGATTTCAACATTACCTTGGTCATGTCAAGGACTTGGTGAGTGAAGTTCTTAATGACAATCTAACTAAAACAAACTTATCTAATGATGTTCTCATCGATTAGCTGGATGACTCTGCAGACAACACACAAAAGGATGATTTCAGTCAATATCTAAATGATAACTTTGCTATCCATATAAATCCATGACATGAGCTCAATGTTTGCGACCCTGTCAAAATCATTTCAAAAGGTGGCCTAGGAGCAAAACGATAGAGATACAATTACTGTCGGTATATTTACATTTAGTGGTAAAAAAATAAATCCTTATCATAGTTCAATACTTTTGCAATTAAAATATTGAACAATTTTCACATTCAATTCTTATTACAATATCTAAAGATTCATGCACTTCTAAAGGTTATGATGGAGTTCTGTCTTCACATACCTCTCACTTTTTACATAGTCTACATGAAATTTCTAATTACACAATATTGAATTTATTAAACTTAGTTTTAGTTATTTTCTGTTATATTTAATAGAGAACTTTGCCACAAGATGAGTACTTGCCCCAATAAGCAAAATTTGCCCAATGGTCGTGCAAAAGGTATTCCTAGTAGCCACTCCCATCGCCAAAATAAGCCCACTCACAAAGTGAATAATTTGAATATTCGTAATAGCACAAATGCATATGCCCTTGGGTTCTGCAATTAGTGTTCCTCCTTCGTTCGAATCAGAACCCAAGGTACTTCTGTTTATTCAATATCAATAAACTAATTTTTTGTCCAAAATAATTACTAATTGATCTTCTAACATAGGTAAATCCAACTAATAATGGATATAAAAATACAGCTCAAGCCTCTTTGTTTCTGTCGCCATAGTTGTACAGGCATCAACAACCATATATCCACATGCGCCCATCATTTCTAAGTCAAAAGCAATGTAAAAAGACATTTTTGTGTAATATCATAACCTGTTCTATGATTTAAAATTATTAGTATCTACATTCATGTTTATTACTCAATACAGTTTCTTGGAAACATGGTCTACATGTACACTTCAGCCCCCACGCCACCATTACTTGTCCAAAGGATGTAGGCCCCACTATATCCTCCATATTCTAAGGTTGTTATGTGCAATAAAGAAGAAGTCATGTCTTTCTCCAAATTGCTAAGGGAGCAACTCAAAAATTCCAAATAAGTTATGAATTTTTAATATGTTGCTAAAATTTGTGGAACTCTCCTTTCAATTCTATGTTGCTGCTTTGTTTGAAATTATGACATCTCCGCCATTTCTATGTATTTTGTGGTAAACATTACCATATTTTCTAAAGTTATTCTTAAGATATTAATCGGAAACCATGACCCTCAATAACTTCCTTCAATCATAAATTTCATATTTAGTACTAATAAATTATATCAACATTATAAATGTGAAGTACTATGGCCTTGCATGGGGCATTTTAATTCTTAACTACTATCAATAAAAATGGGCCAACATTGAGGTTCCCTTGAGAGGAAATCCCATGGAAAACTATTACTACCATTTCATACTGGGCCTGGGTTAGGCCCAAGACAATTTTTTAATATGTTGTATTTCAATTCAAAAATTTACTCATACAAATTGTTTAACATTATCATGACGCCTACCATATTAATTTAAAAAAAACTAGAAAATCCTATGATTTCTTTGACACTTCTAAGTTAGTGAATTATTTTATTTGCTTAAAATCATTTATTTTGGTTTGGTGACTGGTGGCTAGTTACACCAATTATTTTTCCACTTCAAATGTTGACTAGTTTGAATGAAATTATAATCCATGTATTGGGTGTATATGAACGAAATTATACTCCATGTATTAGGTGTATATAGAAATTTTCCAATTTATTATTACCAAATTTTTTTATGAATATTATTACAATTTACACTATAAATTGTAGCGATTTTTTTTTATATTACAATTCACACAATAATCGCTAATAATAGTAGCGTTTTCTTTTATATTACAATAATCACATGTAGTCACTAATAATAGTAGCAATTTCATGAATACTACAATTTTCACAATAATTGCTACTATTGGTAGCAATTTTTTTTTTTTAACATTACAATTTATTATTAGCAATTTTTTTAATATTACAATTATTACCAATTTTCTTTTATGAATATTATGATTTACACAACAAATTATATCAATTTTTTTATGAATATTACAATTTACTATGTAAATTGTAGCATTTTTTTTAATATTACAATTTACACAATAACTGCTAATAATGGTAGCAATTTTTTTTTAAATATTACCAAAAAAAAAATTTGTATTTTTTTAATATTACAATTTACACAATAATCGCTAATATTAGGAGGCATTCTTTTTTTTTGGCTAATAATAGTAGCGATTCTTTTTTTTATATGAATATTATAATTTACACAGTAATTGCAATTCTTTTTTTTAATATTACAATTTACACAGTAATTGTAATTATTTTTTTTAATATTACAATTTACACAATAATTGCTACTATTATTAATGATTTTTTATCAATGCTATATAGTACATAGCCACCTCAAACTAGTTTTTTCAACTTGAGTCGTTTTTCATAATAGAGACATATTGTTGACTGTAATGATTTTGTCCTGTAGGCATGAAGTACAGTTTCACAACATTCATCTGCACATTCTTAAGGCTAAAACAGTCAACATCTCATACCAAAATTTGAATTGTGGATTCTAATTGGTTTCTACCATTAGGCATGTACGAGGATACAGACTTGACAATAGAAACCCCCTTGTTTGTTCAGGGAATGTTTTCTCATGATAAAATTATTTTGGAGAAATATAACTGTACATATACTCATTTTTTCTCCAAAATATTAAAAAGATTTTTCAAAATATCATCCCATATTCTTCATTATTTTCAAAAAAATTTCATTTTTCAATATATACATATTATATATATATATATATATATCTATCATATATATTTTATTATTATTCTAACAATAAAAAAATAACTCAATTCCACTATCCCCCCAAAAACCCAACAAAAAAGCATTAATTTGATTGCTTCATAAAAAATATCTCCCGAAACATACCAAAACTTTCCAAAACTAATTTTTAACTATTCCCCAAAATATAACCAAAAATTCATTATATTTTCCAACAAAATTTTCACATTATCTAATATCACTTTCAACATTCATTCTACCAAAACACTTATTAAAATCACACAAAAAATATAACCAAATATTGCCTTAGTTTTTGTGAAAATATTTTCCAACTCCTCAAGATAATAACAAGCAAACTATACATTCTCCAATTTTAACTCCCAAAATAATTTTTTTATTCC
>JACGDI010005293.1:1223436-1300692 GCA_014898725.1 Jacaranda copaia
GGCCACCTGCTCATGGCTACCGTGCCAAATCTAGTTGCGGCCACCTAGCAGGTGGCAGCCTGATTAGAGGGGAGGGCATGTGCATGGGTGGTTTGGGGAAAGGGTGAGAAGGGTGCACCTGGGCATGGTCATTGCCTTAAGTGGCTACCTCAGTAGCTACGACTAGCCGGCAACCATATCAATAGGCATGTGTGTAAGTAATTTATATTATATAGTTAAAAGCATAGATTTTTAAATTTTAAAATTTTAATTTATTTTGTTTTTAATTAGAAAATTTCTAACATTATTAAGTAATTTATATTATATAGTTAAGAGCATAGGTTTTTAAATTTTTAATTTTTAATTAAAAAAATTAATTAAATTATTTTGATATCTTTATTATTTTCAAAATATTTGGATTTTTTTTATGTTACAAAATGAAAAATTGTGGGTTTTTCTTTTTCTAACCAATGTGTTTAATCATTTAGTCTTTTTTAAATTGGGTTTAATATTTTGTTTTTAATTTTTGGTGGTTTCTTTATTTTCAAATTGTTGAGGTCTAATTTTTTTCCTTCTGTTGTGTCCAAGTGTAAATTTGTGGTGATGTATCAACAAGAAGCATATGTCGTGTAGACGAGAAGTCAATATTTAGGTTAACAAGCACCATGTGGCACCAAAATCAAAATTAAGATTAATTGAAGTTTTAGGCTATTACTCTTTTCACTACCGATTGAAGTTTAATACATGCTAACATTGTTTTTATATACTATAAATGTAAAGAATTGAGATCAAATTTTGAAATAGCATCCATGTGCAATCATATTCATTATAAAGAATAAATATTGATGACAAAAAGATTTAGCAACATAAAAATTGTCAGTAACGATAAGTATTAACTAACAAAATTTTTTTGTTTAGTCATTAATGACCTAATAGTATCAAAAACTTATTTGTCATAATAATAACTGATTGATTTAATAGTAATAAAAAATTAATATTTAAAATTAAAATTACAAACAATCAGTAATATATTTTTAGTTATAAAAAGAATTATCATTATAATTTGTGACAATATTCTTATTATGATTATCCGCATATTAATTATAGGTAATAAAGTCAATTTAAAGACAATCCTTCCGCACCAAAATCTCCTATCACAGCTATACATGCACCGATAGAATATAATAAACAATGGTGGGTGGAAGTTCAGTGTACGCTCTCAAATAATTAAGTTAGAGTAAGATTGTCCAATACTCTAAAACATATTAACCTTAACGTTGCCTTCTATAAGCCTCAATATTTAGAGGTGTTTTTCTTTTTCTTTTTCCCTACCGGTAAAAGTTTTTTGAGTTTGACTAGGATTAAATTTCTAATTGTACTTGTGTCAAAGTTGAGCAACGGCAAGATATTTCGAGTATAGGCAATTGTAGCCTCTCGGGTTCAAACCAATGTGTCCATGCAAGAGTGTAAGGTCTAGACCCAGTGGGTGCATTGCATAATGCTATCTAACCTTAGTGATCACCCCTTATGTCTTATGATTTTGATTAAATTGAATTAATCCTACATCTATTATAAGTAGTCCTCTCTCTAACTTATACTTGTAAATGAGATTTAACGCAAAGTTGGCCAATTGATGCATGACAGAATCGCCACCATAATAAACTAAATATAATAACAATCAACCAAACCACATATATCTTTATAATTCGAGGACAAAATTTAGAAACTTCAAAAACTGGGAGCACCCAAGATGGAGCTTCAAATGTCTTTTTGGGCTTGTCTTTCTTAGCAAAAGCTTTCTCATTTGTAATCTCGTGTAATGTTACCTTTGGTCGCTTGTTGTAATTAGCAATATCATGTGTAGCTTGCATGTCATCATCAAGAGGTTGAGGAATGGTTGTTTCAAGCAAGTCAAAAGGATTGGCCCCATTTATCGAACCAATACTACCTTATAATGTAATTGGGACTAGTAGTTCAAGATCTACAAGCTAAAAAAGAAAAAGAAGAAGGAGATGAAGAAGAAATTAGTGCAAATGATTGGCAAATATTAAGAAAAAATACATGATATATATAAATAACTTCACATATTTTACTAATTCATCCAAAGGTAAAGAAGAACTTATAACATTTGCAAAGAAATTTGAATTAATGCTGATGTTATCTAAATCTAAAACCGTTGGTTTCTTCTTGAGTATGCATTTTTTGCTGAGTCATCATTTGAGCAAGAAAGCGCAGAAATTATTTTATTTCCTTCCATTGCAGCATCAATGAATATAAGTATGGGGGATGAAACCTCGAGTAAGCTACAACATTTTTTAGATGGCACTTTAGCATGGGCAACAATATTATAATCCTTAGGCTCCAAATTCCCTCCTTCAAATTGCCTTGAAACAACAGGATTTTGAAGAGGTGAGGCTACTGGGATTTTTGGGATCTTTCATTAAGGCTTGTTTGGGATGAAATCGATTCTTTTTAGGATGCCCAAGTTCATATGCATGTTATTCAACTCTCCCCATGAGTTGATTGGATTAACTAAAATTTGATTCGACATCTCTTTGATTGACTTTGAGAATAATTTTAGTACATTTTGTTTGTGAAGCCTTCTAATGCTGGTCCCCACCAATCCATTTATTCCTTTGTGGCCAATGAAAAGAAAGAAATATTGCCAAGAATGATAAGTTTGTATGATGTATTCAAAAGGTACATAACTGGCAAAGTTGAACAAGCTCATGCAAATCATAAGTAAGGATCTCTTTCTTTAAGTTGCCCAAGATATGTTGACAAAATCCACATTACCGATTGAATTGATAAAGGCTATAAGCTTCAATGACATGCTCTTCTCCATATCAAAATATCAAATAGCTGGAATGTAAAGCCACAAAAAAGTCTTTATAAGAATTTGATATGCATAGGCCATCTATTACTGTGAACTGCTTGCGTGGAAATAAGCATAGATTTTAAATAGCTAAAAGGTTGATGCTGAGGAACAAATCTTATGTCTCTAAAAGATCAAAATATTTGGCCATGTTCTGCCATACATATTTGACCATCTCAGCTCCTCCTACATCAATTTTGGATAAAAAAAATGAGTACCAAGGTAGTGCCTTAGCCCACTATGAACACAATGATGGTAAAGATAAAGGTAGATTTGTGAAGACTTGGTGAAGTCGATGTATTCCTCAAACCACGATAGATGCCAGCTAATACAGGAACTGTAAGAGAAAAGCAATTACCATTTACAATTCTACTAGCAACCTTGAAACAATGACACGAATTAGATTTGCTTTGCGACATAGTAGAACAAAGTTGCATAACCAGCATGAAAGGAAGGCAGCCAAGCAGGTCTCCCCTCTAACATCTTCTTCAACCTTCGACATCATAAATGGCTCATCATATTCCTTGGTGTGAGGAAAAAGTAATACATCGATTCCCCCAGATGTATCATGCGAGATCTTTGGCTCAGTGGACCATTTTTGGGAAGATCTGTGTATCTTGTTGGTCCTTCAAACTGAAAGCTAATTCAATCAGAAATAGAAATGCCATTAGAGTCCTTTAGGAGCATATGATAAGCTAGAAATAAATACTTGCATCTGTATAGTTGAGAAGGGGCTTGTTTGTCATCACCAAGTATCTCCCTCGCAGTAGGGATAACTTCACCATAGAAATCTCCACGGATAGGCAATCCACCAAGTACACAAAGATCCCATAAAGAAACTAAAAATTTACCAGTGGCAGTGCGCAAGGTGTTCATGAAAGGGTACCAAGCTCAAGAAAGGCTTGGAGGATATTCTTATGGTAGACATATGTGAAGCGAGGCATAGACTGCTGCATAAATTCTAGCTTAACAAAGAGCATCTGCGTGATGGCCTAGCACATCCTACGTCCATTCCCAATAGCCTATATGAAAAGATACTTCACCAAACCTTGATGTTGAAATTCTCAACGAGTATCTATTAATGTTGGGGTGATAACCTGCAAATGAAAATTTTAAGCTAGTGGCTTTAGCATTATGAAGAGAAAACTTCAAGAGAAGTATCCTGAAATGAGATGTAATGCTAGAACATAGATCAATCACTTCTTTGGTTGCCTTTTTGGACCACTCTTGGATATGCATGGAGTTATTGGAAGGTTGAGGTATGGAACGAAGAACGTCATTAGCTGATTTATGGATAAACAATCTAGTACTTTTAATTTTGAGGGTATCTTTGTCCTTTCAATGATAATGCATGAAGATGATTCTGTATAATCATTGATATACAGTCTCATGGGTTGATCATGAATGAACTATATTTCTTAACTTGCAACAAAAGAAAAGTAAAATAAAGGAAAGCTTAAGGAGGTTGGGAGAAAAACAAAAAGGTGAAGAAGAAAGTGGAAAGATGATAGAAACATCCCTCAATTTGATGACTTACCTAAAGTCTTCAAATTTTGTGTATTTGGTATGTTTGATGCTCTTAAGGAGTAAAGATTCTTTATTGATGAATGCCAGGGGAGTTCAAGCGACTCTCTTTCAATTGTAGTGGTTAGTCGATTGAATGGAAAGCGTAATTGTTATATGAGCTCTATGAGGCTTTTCTTCACACGGATGGTGTGCAAGAATTAAGTGTAATAGGATGTCCCCAGTTGAGTGAATGAATATACCACAATAATTTCCAACTATGTTAATAAGGATTAATTAGCTATCTCTTTTATAGTTTGATTTTGAAGAGTTATAGTCCAAGCATATTCGGAAGATTAAGTCCAATTTATGAATAAACAAAACTCATTTACATATTCAGTTGCAAAGACCAAATTTCAATTTGTTTGGGAGGAGATTTTGTGGCCAGCACCATCATGAGGGTTGTAATAGTGGCAGACCCTATAAAACAGCTGCAACCTTCGAGTCTGATATATGGTCAATTTAGCTTTGCATGGGAAGAAATTGATTTCATAAGAGTTCAATGTCGCCCGGCTGCTAGAGTTTTAATTGGCTAATAGATTTTAGAATTATGTGGGCCATATGGATGTTTGTTTGGGACGATATTGAAATGGATTTGGAAAGCATGTTGGTGCAATATTTGGCATTTTTTTTTAATTTTCAGAAAAAGCAATAAAATATGATCATGTTGATGTCCAATAGTTGATAAATGTTTGTTGCTAGATTCAAGTGGTGGTGGCAGATTATCTTAACTTTAAGACTAGTAGTTGCAATTGATGATGGGCCGTTCAATGAGTTTTTGTTACTTTTTATTTTATTTATTTGTTTATTGAAAAAAAATTCTATAAAGTAAAAAGATAAATACTTCAAGTCTCAACTCATTCGAGAATAAATGATATATCTTTTGCCAAGCCTTGAAATGGAGGCATTTGTAGATGGCTAAATTTTTAAGCCAATTAAAAAATGACACGTGTAAAAAAGTATTAGTTTTTAATTTAAAATTTTCTATTTATGTATTGAAATTTATTAACTTTAATTTTGAAAGATAAATAATTAATTTTAATTAATATTCTAATACTATTTTTGTACAAATCAAATATCAACAAGTGTCAATGTGATGTATTATGTCAATCAAATCAAGTCTAAAGGCCAAGCAATCTCAAGCTAACCAAGTTGTGACACGTGGTGTATCATGTCCATGGATCAATCAAGTCAACATATTCGATGTTATCTCTTAATATGTGTATCAAACAGATAACTATCAAAGAAGTTCAAATCATTTAGAAGTCTCCTACTAGACCCCTGTATAAAGGAGTGTTCAGAGACACATTCTCATATTTACATACACATTTTCTCAAATCCAGGTCCCAAGTCTTCAAGGCTCAAGTCCAAGACTCAAGTCTTTAAACTTCAAGTTTTTACTGTGATAAAGTATTGCTATTGCAAAAATCCTATACTTCTTCAAAGCATCAAGTCATCAAGTACTTTGATATCGAAATCAAGTTTCGAGTTCAAAGAAATTCCATAATGTTTTTTTATTAAGTCAAAGGATACTACACCATATATCTAAGAACAAGCTTTAAGCCCCTGGATCATATATTGAAAGAAGAATAAGTGGATTAGTTTTGTTTGGGGAATTTATTTTTCTCTCATAAATTATAATTATCTTTTATTCTTTAATATAAATACAATTTGTTGATTATTTTTCTTTGTCTTGTGACTTAATTTTGTGGATAACGAAATTTGTGTGAACAATCTCAACTATGGTGAATATGTTTTTGGTGCATTGAGTTTTTTGGGGCATCTCGAGATAAATGTTGCATGCTTTCTTTTGATTTTCTTATTCTATTAGTAGAATATGTTAGAATTGTATAGAGTTGGTAAAATTAGGATGGAGGATGGGATGTTGGAAGATGGGGTGGAGATTTGTTGTTGATTAGTTTTTAATTGCTTGTGTGATGATGATGGATATGAGGAATGTTTATGTATGTATATGTCATTACGTGTTTTTATGCATGTTATCAATTGTTTTTAATTGAAGTAATGTTATTCACTTTGTTGAGTTTTTCTTTTTTGGCAATTTGAAGTCTCCTATTTAAGGCAGTTTTTGATAAAAATGTATTATTAATCATATTAAATTTCAGTCTTTTTATCTACTTGGATTTATCTGATGTAATAACAAATAAATTAAGAATTGGATTGTCAATGAGCTAAGGAAGTTTCAATCCTCAATTTGTTTGTCATTTACATCAATACGCCAATAAGTGGGTACTTACATTTACATATTTCATAATAGACATATTATATGGTTGAACACTATACACCAAAACTTTTGTGTTGTCCATATCTATGTCCATATAGGATCTACACCAAATTATGGGTTAGTCGTTTGGCTTTCAAATTTAAGTTTCCAAAATATTTTTGACGAACAATTTCATTGAAAATCCTTTCATTAGATTTTGTTATTCTAAGGTAATTAGCACGATGTGGTTTGGGGAGTTTGAGGTAAAAATTATTTCAAGTATAACTTATGCTTTTTCTTAATTAGATTTCAAAATATATATTTCACTGAGTGTTTTGAATTTTTTTTTTATGTACCTCTTAGTTTATGCTTCTATTTTTCAATAGTCTAATTTTATTTTTGTTTTAATATTGTAGACTTTGATATTTCAAAAATTGGAATTCAGTATAAGTCTTTGTATTGAGTAAGGTAATTTTTTTGGCACTATTTCGTGAATTCATATTTTAGTTAGAACTTGATTTTATATATTGGACAATATGGATTATATTAGATTGTGATTTGCATTATATATTAGATTTTTATTGTGATGTAAATTATACTGTGAGTTTTGCTACGATTGTTTGATTTTGGTACAAATAGATTAGATTTAGTCTAATGATAAGAAGTGCAAAAAACAAATGATGCTTGGTTGTAATCCTTGCATTGGTTGTATAAAAATTCTTTTCATTTTTCATTCAAATTTATAGTGTATATGGTTGTTTCACTATTATTATTTTAATTCTTGTTAGAGAGAATGAATTTAAATTTACATAAATTTTTAAAGAGTACATTGTACATGTTATTTACTTGATTTAAGTTACTATTATTTGGGCATTGCAATTTGGACTCATGTAATTTTGAAGTTATGATTGTAATACCTTGAAAGAATCTCTATGTATACTTATTATCAAGAATGTAATTTTTTTTATTGAATAAAGATATGAATGTTGTTATTTAGAAAAACAACCTATGAGATTTGGATTCATTTTAATAGTTGATGTTTGTATTTTTTGAAAATCACAAGTTCAAAATACTGACAATTTAATTTAATGTGATTTTATGTAAAATAATATTTAAGTAATATTGGTGTATGACTTATTAGTAAGTAATGTAAAGAACTATTGATATTGGTTAATTATAGGCTTCAATTTGGGTGTGTGTGTGTGTATTTAAAAAATTTTTAAAATTTGCAACAAAAATCTCCTTCGCAAAATTTATTTATTTATTTTTTAATTATTATATTTTACTACAGAAAATTTGCCACAAAATTTATTTATTTTTCTAATTATTAGTTTTTAATTGTTATATTTTGCAACAAAAATTTCTATTTATTTATTTTATTAATTATAATTAATTTCCATTGCAAATTAATTAACAAAATTTTAAAAAAAATATTTGTAACAAAAGATATATCAGTCGCAAATTTTCAATTTTGCAATAGATTTGTCCATATCAAATTGGTGACAAGTCATTTTCGTCACAAAAGTGATGCCTCAAATCCATTACAAATCCATCGCAAAATGAGATGTTGCAAAATTTTGCAACCAAGGTTTTTGTGACATATTTTGGCCGTCACAAATTCTGATTTGCGATGAATTTTTGGGAAAACTCGCTGCTAAATACAGCCTTTTTAGTAGTATTAATCCTATGATTCTCCTCTTCAAAAACAATAATTTTGAACTTTGCTACTCTAAAGGCAAAGTTTAGCACTCTAATATGCTTTGAAGCTAACTTTTTTCTTTTATAATATTAATTTGATGGTAATACTCAATTCGTAGGTCTCCTTCAATTTGGTTGAGGATAATATGCTAATTTGATGATTTCGCACTGTAATCTTGAATCAAATACTGCAATTTGATTAGTTCCACGACGAACACGTTGAGTACTATGGATCTTTTCTAATTTGGTTCATAGAATTGTATAACTTCCTCAAAGTCTCTGTTGCTTGAATGTAGAATCTATTTTTTTATTGTTGATGTTCTTCTAGCTTCTTGGAGATTACTCTTATATATATTTACATGGCATGAACTATTGCCATAATTATTTAATGAAGTGGCACAATTTGATTGGCCTTCTACGATTTGATAGATATTTAGTTTCTTAATCACAAGATACGATTTGGATTATCACAAAACTCCATTTACTTTCTTATTTTGCAAGATATGTTTAATTGCCTTACATAAATGCCCTAATTTCATATATTTATTTATACCTTGTTTCATATATGGCAATGTTTGATTTGTCCTCCCATTCAATATTTTTATTTAATCTTAGAATTTAATTTTGATTCCAAAAAAATAAATATAAAATGATGAAATAGCCAACGAAATTTCTATGTCTACATAAGTTAATGGAAAAGTTAAGACTTAAAGAGCAATTCTAGAGAGAAGCTTTTCCTCGGGCCTTCAAGATGAAATCTGATGGTATGTACAATGGTTGATAGGTTTCTCGACCTCTGCGACTCTCTTTACAACCCAAAGAACAATTCAACCCTTAGAATTCCATTGCCACCTATCTTCTGGACATGGCGGCCCCATCGTTCAGAGTCCTCAGCATCCTGCACGACAGTGCTAAGGCTTGTTTGGTTTTATTTTCAGAGTCCATGTTCACATTTTTTTTATAATTTCATAAGTGAAACACACTACTTTTTGTACATTTTCACCAAATACCATTTTTATTTTTATTTTCAAAATATAATTTCCAATAACCTATATATTTTCTCCCAATAATATGAATATATTCTCTCTTTATTCTACAAACTTTATCTCTTTCCACCTATAGCATATTAAAATCAATATAATTATTACTTTTCTAACAATTTATCCAAATACAAACTCATTTTTGACTTATATTCACGAACAATCTTTTCAAACTTTGAAAATGATGTAAATAAAAAATGAAAATAAAAATAAAAGCTGGGCCCTAAGGTGGACGTCGTAGCACCACGTGGCAAGAGCTGACTAATTGAATTTTTTTGGCTCCTTTTTATCCTCCAAGTGCATATTCAGGTCTGATCTTGAGTCGTCTTAAGAGGACCTAAACATAAAGCAAAGACACAAACTATATTTTGTAAAATAAAGAAAAAAAATACCTAAATGAATGAATCACATAAAAAAATCAATAGAACACCAAAAAGCAAAATCATGCAAAACAAATATTTTCTGAATACAATTACTCGTAGACCAGTTCATTTGGTTCACAAATTAAATAGAGGAAAAATAACTCCTTTGTAGAAAATTCTCAATTTTACGTAACGAAGAGCCAATTCCTCGTTAAATTTGCTATCATATTGATCATTAACAAACCAGTAATTTTAATTACCTTTTCCTTTTAGTAATTGCAAAATAATTGCATTCTCCATCAGTCGGAATTATTGTACGTCATAAGACGTTTTTAGCAAAGCCAGAGTATTTTATGATTCGATTCTACAAAAATCGTGCACAGTAGTCTTTTCTCATCCACCGCCATCACGAAGTCCCAGTAGACTTTTCAAAGGCAATCCAATTCCACAACAAATTAATTTTGATTGGCCCAAATTACTTACGATTCTGCATATGCGGAGCCCAGCACCAACGACACTTTTTTCTTTTTCTTTTAAAAATAATTAAACACTAACAACCCTTTGTATAGTGTAGAGAGGCCTTCTTTTTTTATTAGTCAAAAATATTTTATGGGCTTAAGATCAGCCCAATATCATTCTTAGGCCTTTAATACATAACATATTGTTACTTTTTAACACTCAACAATTCTTAAATTGGGATTCTATCATTTTCTTAGATAGCTCATGAGCAAAATTAAGGCTGTGATTGTGTTTATTTCCCCATAATGTTTTCCCTATGAGAAAAACAACACTAAACACAGCTTTTCTTTTCCTTTTTTGTATTTTCCAAAATACTTAAATTGACCCCAAAATATCACCCTTTTCGTTTCCTAAGTCAGACAAAATTGTTAAATATACATATATATATATATATACATGTATGTATAAATAGTTATTTTCCCACATTACAGCCATATATATATATAAATAAAAGTATTTAATTATTCACTAATCAAACGAGGTGGGATCAGAAAAAATAGATGCAATGAAGGAAGGCACCTCGGACATTCCAAAACCTAGAACTTGGAGTGTAGCAAGTCTACAACGGAATTGCATAGGTCACAAAAACAAATCTTGTCCTCATTTTGGCTGCGCGTGTGTGAGAGTATTCATGTGTGAATGAGATCTATCTCTCCGACTCTTGTCCAATTCAAAACAGCCTAGCCCAACAATTGGTCCCCTCTCCACACCTCATCACATGTCCTGTCCGCCCATCATTATATACACAACACATACATACATGTATAAAATTTACTAACTTTTAATATTTTAGAAAAACTTTGTAGACTATAATTTACTAATTGAATTTTAATATTTTACTACTTTGTCGTGCAATGTGCTGGTCACAAAAGCAACCTTTCTTAATTTTTAGGCGTTTCACTCATTAGTTGGAATGTTTTGTAATAAAATGGCAATCCATATAATTTTTTTTAATAGTTACAAATTATTTAAGTTGAATTATAATTACTGTTCAAAAAATAGCCTAATTACAAACTCCATATAAAAAAAACACATATATAAATATAAGAGAACTTCCACCGTAAATAAAAAAATGCAGGCAATTTTAAGAAGGGAATGTATTAATTTATACTTTTTAAAAGTGATTATTTTAGATATTGTGAGAAAAGTAGATGATAGTAAAACTTAAAAACATTAGGAAATTAAGTAGAAATAATGAAAAAAATAAAGGAGAATAAGAATGTTTCAAAAAATAACAATTTATAATTGAATTGATGTGATGAACAAAATCTTCGAATACAATTTATATATATTTGATAATAATATTAAAGTACGAAAAAACTTTAAGGATGCTTCCAATTTTTAGTTTATTTTAACATTTCTAAACGACTCAATGAGTATAATATATAATTTTACTTTCTTTTTTTTTTTGTAAAAATTATAAATGTTGGAAGTTCCATCTATTACAAGCAGCTCTGGTATGGTTGCGCCGTAAGCAATTTTGCAGTTTGCTTACTATGAAAAGCTATTATTAGCATAAAAAAATTATTTGTATTTTCTTAATTCGTTATTCAATTCTGACATAAATGAAATGTGAAATTCTTAAGTAGTCTACTTCCCTTCGAATGATGAATCCCTTAATTCTTAATTAGAATTAAATAATTAAAGTGAAATTACAATAAATGAGTACCTTGGAATTCATAACATGTGAAGTGTATGGCTAACTCAATAACGAAAGTTTCGTAAGGGGACTGGAACAGGCTACCATGAGACTAAATGTCTTCTTTCTAAAGAGATTCGATTCGAAACTCTTATATGTCCAAGGTTCAATATCAAAATAATTTCAGAGGTTTTTTCTGACTTTGTCCATGTCAACAAATAATTCGACAATCAAGTTTCGTAGAGTCTTTTTGTTCAGGTACAAATAATCCACATCTTCACAGACGTATTTATTTCACTGAATCTCTCTCCAAAACGGTGCCCAGATACATAGGTGTTGGTAGGAAACGAACAATCGGGCCGGAAGGGAGGGAATGGAGCAGAGATGATGCTTTACTTCACAAGGGAGAAAACTGCAGAAACAAAAAGGGGACCCACCCACTGAGGAAACGATGATGACGATTGATTTGGACAGTGTTTTCCCTCTCGTAAAACAGAATTATTCGTCATCTAGCCGCATTTCGCATGCCACGTGTATTACCTAGAATAATACGGTGGGCCAACACTCACCGACCAACACTTAACGTGGGCCCCTCTAACCATACGCCTTACCTCCCACTTTGGATATGTGTATTATTTTCCAGCTCCTATGTTTTTTATTTAATACATAATAAAACAGCAAGGATATGGAACTCGTCGTATTGCGCTTTCTCTCAAAGACCTAGAGTTGATTAAAATTTAGGGCCCGTTTGGTTTTATTTTTATTCCCATTATTTTTAAAATATTAAAAAATAATTAATAGAAATAATTTTAAAATAAATTTGTATTTAGATAAATTTTAAAAAAATATTAATTATATTAATTTTAGTAATTTTGTAGGTGGAGAGAGATAAAAATAATAAAATAGAGAGAGAAGATACTAATATAGGTTATTAAAAAAAGATACATAAGTTATTGGGGAATAAATTTAGAAAATAAAAATAATGTAAAGTAAAAATGTGTTCAATGTTGTGTGTCTCATTTTTAGAATAGTAGAAAATATGAAAATGAGCTTTGAAAATAAAATCAAATAAGTATTCTAGTTTAGTTAAAATTTGATCTAATTGTTGGAGGTCTAGTTTAATTATGACTTAATTTTTTATTCTTACCTCATTGATTTTTTTTATTATAAATAAGAGTACTTTTTATCATTCAAAATAACCAAAAATTAAGATAAATTCATAGAAATATCCTGAAATTTCCTAATTGTATCTCTGTCAATTTAGTAATAATTTGTTTCTTCTCTCAAATGGATATAGTGCGAATTGGATGAACCATGTAAATTTGTGTATTTATTTTATTTTCCAAATTTTTGTGATGCCATCTTATTCATAACATATAGTAATGGGAAATTCATTGGAATAAATTGCTTAACATATATTTTTCCCTTTTTCTTTTGTATTTGAACTTGAATGTTTATATTTGATATAATACGAATTGTTAGATGAAATTTAAAATATAAAATATCTTATATATTTTTACATTTTCAATTTATATGTAATCCTTAAAAGATAGTGAAATCATATAGTTATTTTGAGATGAAATAGAGAAAACACATTTTCTCATACTGGGATAAGTAAAAATCCAAGTGAAGATAGTTACTTATTAGTGGTTGGATGGCAGAATTTGAAACACCGATAATTTTATTATTTAAGAGAAGTCATGAGACAAATATATATATATATATGTGTGTGTGTGTGTGTGTGCGCGCGCGCGTTTTTGGCTTTTGAAATGGGTCAATCAAAGTTTCACCTTTCGATCCCCTTTCACAATCTTTTCTATTTTCAGCCATTTTTATTCATTTTAATTAATTAAATCAATTTTAACCGTATTTGACCTAAATTAGACTATATTGCCTACTTAAATAAGTTTTTAACTCCTTTTTTTTTTTCCATTAGTCCTATTTTGAAAAAAAAAATAGTATTTTGCATATTTTGAGCTCGCACAAACTTACGTTGAATCTTAGGATGAGTCCTTTAATTCTATTAAGATTTTATTGCTTCGATTATATTTTAAGTGATTGTATGCCATTCCATAAAAAATGTCATTTTAAGAAATGAATATTATTTATAATACAAAAGAATAACATTTTTGTGGGCGGAAATAATTTATAGAAACATATCGAAAATATTAGTCACAATTTATTTACACCACAAGTTTTAATTATTGGACTAAATTTTTGAAGTCATTTGAGTGAAAAACAGTCATGTTTAATTTTTTGTTAAAAATTTTCTTATAGCCCCAATTCAAGGTATGTTTGATTTTGATTGAGCACATATTTATCTGAACATATCTAATTTTACAGCCACGTTGGTGCATATTCTATCTTTGCTACCCCTCGATTTCACACAAATAAGACATATTTTTTAATAATGCTTTAATAACTAAGATTGGTCTCCAGATTCTTTTCAAAGAGAATAGCCCAAAATCTTATAACCACTTTACAGAACTAGTTATTTTGGTACATTATATGTGTGCTAAAATTTTTATAATATAAAATAAATAATTATTTATTTTTTATAAATATTTTTCTTTTATAATTTTAATATAGTTATTTAAATTTTCATGCAAAATTTTTTTTTTGATAATATGGTAATAGTGGGATATATAGTACTGGACGAATAGTAAATGATATTTACTATATAAGTTGTAAATATAAAGAGTAAAAGATAAAAGTGATGACATTTTAAATGAGACAATGATGATATTTTAAGGTAAAATATTGTCTTCTGTTTATGGTTGGTGAAAGATAATGTTGAACGCAAAACACACAAAGAACCACTTAAACATGGTTTGGTTTGAATAGGTTTGTTCTCATTGTGTGAAACCTACACAAGTCATTGTGAATTATTATAAGTCAAGCACCTGTCTGGTAGATGAATAACATATAAACAAAGTATTATTGCACTAATTAAGTAACTTGATTTTTAATGAAGTTGAGCATATTCCTTTGACAAAAGGGACTAAATAAAAACAATAGTTATCTTAAATTCCTTAGGGATGAAATTTAGGAATTCTTAAACACTTGACAAGTTCCTTATGATTATTTTTACCAACTTAACAACGTAAGCTTCCGTGTGGACTAACATGATTGTATATATATATATACATGTATGTATGTATGTATGTGTGTGTGTGTGTGTGTGTGATGAGGCAATACCATGCATTCATAAGATTAATATAACTATAGCGGATTGTTGCTATCTACTTAGTTCTTTGAGTGGGACATTGCTATTACTTGCAAATACAGTTAAGGTTTGATTCTTGACCTCGAAAGAAGTTGTGAACTATTATTCCTGAACAAGATATTTCAAGAATTTTCGGTGACGACAAAAATATTTAATAGTAATAGCAAAAAATAAGAGAGTATATAAGAATTATTATTACGAACCTATGTTAATGACAATAATTTTTATTTTATTATTAATAATATTATCTTATTGTACTATCAACTTAATAGTAACATGAATTAATATTTTTAATTCATTACCATAAACAACTAGTAATACATTTATACTAATCACCTAATGACTAAAAAAAAATTATACTTTGTAATAAAATTTTTATTGTTATTTAGTTGTACTATATGTTATATTAATTGTCACTGATAACAACTTAAATACTATTATTTTCATTATTAAATTTTTAAAAAATATTAGAAAAATAGAATAAATCTTTTGTCTCTTGGTGTATATAATTATGATTGACAGCTTGTGTGCGTTTGTTATTTTTGCAGAAGAATTTTTTAGTATTTAGATATTAAAAAATATATTTGTTATACCAATTTCTCAATAAAACAACACTTATTTTTATTTATAAGCTTTCAATCAAAGTTATAAATTAAAATGCTCGTTTCTAAACCCATAGATATTATGTTCAAACATAACCACTATTTTCTAAAAATGGAAACAACATCATTAAGATTCCATATGACATACAACTAGTTTTAAAATAATTAAAATTTATTAATAAATTAATTAATATTTTCTCTTTATATTTACATAATATCGATATAATATAAAGAAAGCAATGATATTGTCATATATCAAACTAAATTATAACTATTCTTTCAACATAATTTGACCGATGAAACATGAAAAATAATAATGACATTAACAAATTATGATAATTTTTGTCTTAAAATATTATCATATAAAAATTATCTTTCTGAAAAAATCAAAACCAAACACATACTACAAGAAAAATTGCATTTAGTGGCATTAGAAAGTGCAATTTAAATAGTATTATATTGTCAATTTTATATTTAATGATATTTTTTAAAAGTGTCATTTATAGCGGTGTAGCTAAAGATATAAATGTCATTAATTTACTTTTATTGTGATATTAATAAAATATAAGAAAAAATATATTAAATGGCACATTAAAAAAATGCATTACATAACATGGCAAAGTGCCATTAAAGAAAATTTTAAATTGCATGCCAATATGCCACTAAAAATGTATGTAGTGACATATTAAAATGCTATCGAAATTCTTTTAAATAACAATATAATACGCCACAAAAAGTACAATAAATGACATGTTAAAATGTCAAAAAACTAATTTTAAATGACATGCTAATGTACCATAAAAAATGCATATAGTAATGTTAAAAAGCCACAAAAAATATCTTACGATGACATAATAACATGACATAAATAAATTAATTAAATAACATGCTAAATTAAATGGCAAAAAAATTCTTTGAATGATATCTTAATTTGCCACCATTAGCCATATTATGAGATTCCAACATACTCCAATTGCTCTGTATAACACTCAAACCTGCGATATTTTACTTGGAAAGATATAAGTTTACCGTCAAGCTACTCACCAAATGTTCATTATAAATATTCAAAAATATTATTATATTCTTATACTTTAAAAGCTTATCTTCTCAATTATTTAAATATATGGTGGAAATTATTATATTAAATAATATATTTGAAAAAATTTGAGACATTAAATTTAGAAATAGAAAATATTCAAAAATATAATTTATAGGTGAGGAGAAAAAAAGGCGAAAACTTAGTTTTTTATACTTCTTGAAAAATGTGATTAATTTAGTCGATATATTAAAATTATATTTAAGTAGTTAATTTAATCAATGCATTATGATAAGATATAAAATTGTATATTTTACAATTAATAATATTATTAATAATTATATATACTTTATCTATTTTGACGTGATATTTATTTCATGTTGCACCATAACTAAATTATAAGTTATGTTTTTCTCTTTTTTATTTTCAAAAAAAATTAATATTGCTAATTAAATACTTTTAACATATAGTTATTGCAATAATTTCAATAAAATTATATTTTTATAATATTTATTAATCAATTACTACTAACACTATATTGTAAAACAGTGTTAAATTAGTGCTGTTAAATAATTTATGCTACCTTTTATAAATATGAATAGTATTTTTTTAAAAAAAATTAGTGGCACTATTTAAATGCTTTGTAAATATATTCACGTTGACATTTTCAATCAATGTTACTATTTTTTGTTACTTATTAGTCAAAGGCTTCTGAATATTGTATTATAGTGACATTTTTCAACAATTATCATCATATTACTCCTATATATCATTACACTATCGAATGTCATTAAATTAGTACCACTAAATATTTTGTGGCATTTTTTTTAGGTGCCGCCATAAATAAATATGGGTGACATGTTTTTAAGAAAAATTAGTGGCACTAGTTGAATGCCTTCAAATTATATTTTTGTTGGCATTTTTATCAAATGCCACTATTTTATGTCCTTTAATAATCACATGCCACTAAATATTTTATTATAGTAACATTTTTTTATGACTATCACTATTTTATTTTTGCATTTCATACACTATAAATGCCATTAATTTAGTGCCACTAAATGCTTTATGATATTTTTCTTCAAACAACATTATAACTACATATTAGTGGCATTTTTTTAAAAAGAATTAGCGACACTAGCTAAATGCATTTGAAATACATTTATTTTAGCCTTTTTAATTAAATGTCATTTGTTTTGTCATTCAATAATTAAATGCCACTAAATCACCACAATACCTTTTCGTATCATTATGTTGTAAAATATCACTAAGGTAATGCCACTAAATATGAATTTTCTTGTAGTGACATTTCCCCGAAATCCGACTTTTGTCACATAAAAACATATAAAACGAAGTCTCCTACCTATAAAATCAACATATCTACACAATCAGTCCAAAAACATTCTATTTTTATCCAAAAACTTACATTAGTTTGGTTTAAGAAATTTGATAAGAAAAGAAAAATATTAAGGAAAAGAAAAATAAAAGTAAACAAATATAAAATTTCAAATTTATTTGGTTGTAGAAGAAAGTAATAAAAAAAGGAATGGAAGATGAAAGTGTTAGATAAGGAAATAGCCCAAATGGACTTTTCCCTTATTTTTCTTACCATTTTGTGAGGAAAACTTATTTTCTTCAAATTCATTATATTTTTTCCTAATTTTTTTTATTAACCAAATAATCAAAATGTTTTTCCTAGCATTTTATTTTATTTTTCCTATCAAAATTCTTAAACCAAACATAATTTTAGTAAAAATGTTAATTTTAATTTTAAATTAAAAAAATAAAAACAATCTTTAAAATATAGACAAACGGTCTATTGCTTTCATGGATTTGTAGAAGTAATGGGTACTTCCATTTCTCTTCAATTTGTGGAAACGAGTTGAATACAAAATTTCTTTTACCCCAGTTAGCGAAGAATACTAAATGAAGAAGTATTCAAGAACACTAAATTCAAGAAATGTCACTTTCTTTACTATTGTTGCAAATTCCTTGTTGGACTATAAATAAAAAATATATTACTCCAACCACTAATTAATTATCAAACCAATTACTTTGACATTAATGAAATTAAAAGTTTACAATCCTAACAAGGGCACAGAAAGACAGGAAAATCTGTTCGGTAAAATTGTGTTTTTCCAGTGGCCATCCATCAATAGTCCCATTTTAGCACCATCCAAATTAAAGTCTTAGAAGCTTCAAAAGCATATATAGGTAGCTAGCAAACCCTACCAGGTTCCCAAGGCAGATTCTTTTCTTTACTGACGCAGCATGCCATATGTTATCAAGGCACAGTTTCCCAACCCTACTTTCACTTTGCCTTATCACTATTTTAATTTAAATTATACTCAATATTTGACTGGTCAACTGATTTGACTGATGCTGATTGCCATTATGACGATGGTCCCACTTTGTCTTGCAGCGGGCCCACCACATTATTTGAATTTTGCACCAATAGTGGGGTTGGGTGTGCGTGGGTCGCGTGGTTTTTTCCTTGATTATCCATTAGTCTCCAAATAATCCCCACCACCCCAGCCCCAGTGTTATTATTCTGTCTTTGAAATTTAGGGGGAGGCAAAATACTATAAAGCCATTTTCATGGGATCCCAAGATAATGAAGAGAGAGTGGGATCAATGATTGTTTGTTTATGATAATTTGCCACTGACAGATGATGACAGGTTAGAATATTTGTTGGGTGGGGGTGCCAAAATGCCAATATGCATTGATTTTCCCACCTTTCCAAGAATCTTGGTCCCTTTCAAATGGAAATACATATTGGTAGCCGGACTGAAATTAAGGGCGCTAACTAGCTAAGTATTAGGAATTTGGTGATCTTTGTCTTGATTGGCTGATTAGCATTTCTAGTGCGTTGCATGTGTTGCTCATTTCTTATCTTAATGGATAAGGGAATTCATCCAATCATTCTTACAATATTTAATTATTACTTGAATTCTACCATTTTCTAGTGATGACATTATTTTTATTTTTTTTTAATTTTTGGATATTTATAGTTCCAAAATATATATATATATATATGTATGTATATGTATAGGGTTTGATATCAAACCAAAGAGGTGAATAGCATTTTGAATTCTTTATTTCATTCTGTATTTCATCATATTTTATTTTATGAGCATATGCTAAGTGTATCAAATATTTTTTCATAAAAATAATTGATTATCACATACACTTGATATGTATTGAATAAATTAAAATATGAGGTGAAACATAAAGTGGAGCAGAAGATTCAAAGTGGATGAACAAGATTGTTAGCTTCCCCAGCTATTACAAATTTAAGGTATATAACCTTTAATTTAGTTTTGAGCAAAATAGATAAATAAAAAGGAAAGAATACGATATTGCACAAATGGTAAGAACAAAAGCCTTCTTATGTTTTTTGAAGTTAAAATTATGCAGTGATGAACATGTTGATGCAATTAATTTCTGTGTGAAGATTCATATGAACATATATATATATATATATATATTTATGTATATATCTACTTTTTAGGTAGAGGTATGATATAAGATTTGACATATGAAAGATCAATGTGATGTGCACAACTGCATAGAATCTTGATTGTCTTAAAATTTTAAAAGGAAAACACATTAAATAACTAAAAATGAGTTAATTGTGCAGAAAGGTATTAATTAAAATGGCCTTGCACCTCCAAGATTAAATGACAAGCATTGTATGGAGTTTTGTATCTCCTCGTGGGTGTGTGTGTATATATATATATATATATATATTATACGCAATGTGTCCCGTACATACTAGACAAAACTATTAAAGAGAGATAAACATACAAAAGATATTAAAATTATTGCACTTAATGTTATATAGAATTTTCTTTGTTGTAGAGGTTTAGAACCTCCGCAGTCCGTACTTTATGTCAATTTGAATATGGTCATGTTATCATGTGCAATTAAATGTACACATCCTATTATAGCAATATGTAAGTCATAGCGTCTAAAAATGAGCTAAAATAGAACTTCATTCATGACAACAACAAATTTCTTTCACTATTTTTCCCGGGGAAGACAATTAAAGGAACCAAAAAAAGCCAAGGGTTTGTTTAAATTGAATTGTTTTGATTTTTGGAGAAAATTTCTGAGCCACGAATTTTAAGATAATTTTTTTATTATTATTTTTTATTTATGCATATATATATATATATACATTAGAAGTTTGCTAGAATTTATAATGAGTGACCTTTAATTCAATGATTAAATCTCACACATAAAGTATAAAATTTAAAATATATGAACATGTAAAGAAATAATAATTGGTGACATTCAAAATTAATAAGTTAATTGAGTTCGTGGGTTAGTAGTTGAATTTGTCCACTTCTTACATGTGTTCAAGTCACAATCATAGTCCATTGATGGAGGCTAAACCTAATTATGAACCCGACATATATTGGTCCATTGGATTCCCTTGTAAGATTAATAAAACTGTTCCTCCATCCATTCTTGTAGTTACAAAAAAGGAGATACCAAACATAATTAATACACAATATGACTAAATCGTTTTATCCATGGGTGTCTATAATTCGCTTTTCTTTTTTTCTCTTCTTTTTCACAGGCTATGAACACCTAGTTTGTTAAATATTTGAACTTTATTATTTTCCCTTTAATTTCAATTTAGAAAGGATACGTGTCACCCTCTCCCCACTCTTCTCCATTTCCTTTTCCACGTTCAAGAATCGGAAAGAGTTCTACTCACAAAATCTCCTAAATTTCCATCTACCAGCAAAGTAATTCTTCTAATCACCAGAAAACAAATATAATTTTATTGATTAAGTGAAAATATATATAAAATTTTTTACCAATTATATGCATTAAGTGTATTTTTATCACTAATAACTTCTTTAAATGATAATAATTTTCATTTT
The DNA here is from genome assembly GCA_014898725.1 of Jacaranda copaia. Lineage (NCBI taxonomy): Eukaryota > Viridiplantae > Streptophyta > Magnoliopsida > Lamiales > Bignoniaceae > Jacaranda > Jacaranda copaia. The sequence continues at coordinate 1,245,093 of JACGDI010005293.1, forward strand.
GTCACGATATCGACGAAAACTAATGTTTTAAATTGTCATTATTGACAATTGATGACACATTTATACTGACAAATTAATGATTTTGTCGTCGTTAAATTGTCACTATAAATGTGTTAATCATCATCAATAGTGACAAATATTGAAACAAAATTTTAATCGTTATTAAACTTGTGAAAATTATTATTGCGACATAATAAATTTTTTCATCTTTAATATATGATTGATTAATGATAATTTTCATATTTTCACTTAATGTATTATCATTATAACCTTTTTTTCTTGTAGTGAATTAAGTAGCATCATTATTTATATTCCTGTACAATTGACGGTGGTCAAATTATTGTTTTTGAACTTGGAACGTAATTTTTTTCTCTTGTGGCTTCCAGTCTCACTTTTCTCTGTTCTTCTTTCAACTTTCACGTGTCTATCTTATCTTAGAAATATTGCGTTTTTTTCACACTTAATTTAATCTCTTTCAAATACTTAATATTAAATAATTGTACACAAATGTTATTTAATGTGCCGCGCCTGCGCCTGCATACTTTAATGTATTCATAACATGTTAATAAATGTTATTTTATGTCTCGCACCTACACATTCTAATGTGTTCATAATATGTCAACTCATTATTTGGCTCAATAATATTAATTTTATATATAAAATGAAAAATTAAAAATTCAAATCTAAAAATATATTCATAACATGAAATAATATATGATTTTGAACAGTATTACAATTGAAGAAAAGTGTGGGAAGATGAAACACAAGAAAGCAAGATAGCAAGAAAGAAGGTAATAATTTAATTAGACATGTCGCTACCTAACAACTTTGGCTGGAAAAAAAGAAGAAGACATCACTAATGTCATCGATCACTTGATCTTCTCATTAGTGTCGTGATTATGAATATATATCGATATATATATATATATATGAAATGAAATGAAGAAGTAGCAGTGATTGTCCACTCAAAACAATAGCTAGGGATGGACGTGGCGGAGATATGGAGCAAGCTTTGGTTGGAAACAATTATAGAGAGATGTGGACGGAGCTAAAGTCGAATGATTGGACTCACTAATTACACATCTGTATTGGGACTGTCACCGATTAGACATAACATGTATGCACATATACACGCACATATACTTGCGTGGGCGGGTGTACTGTTTAGGTACCTGCTTCACCAAGCATGCATAATCCTACGGAACACTTGTAGAAATGACGTGACCTAGTAATTTCCATTCTTAAATTAAATATTTTTATTTATTTGGAGAGATAATATGCCATTGAATATGGATATGCTGCTACGTATAGTGAAGTTATGAATTTGCCCACCATGCTTACATGGAATACGATGTTCTCAAAACATGTTTTCAATTTTAAAATTAAAAAAGTGTTAAATGATTTCATGTGCAAATGAAAATATGTTTGAATGATTTATGTAAAATTATAGAGCAAAATAAATATAGGTTTGAAAATTTATTTAATATATAATTTTTATGTATGAAAATATATGTATATCTTAATGTTGTTAGTAAAATTTATGGGTACTTTACGTTAAATTTAATTATGCTTGATAAATGTAATGTATGATAGTAGGATAAATTTAAAAAAATAAAAAAATAAGTAGTATTTCTAGTGCGAAGGGGTTAAACCAAATGTATTTCCAGTATTGGAATAGTAAAATTGAATAGAAAACAATTTGAATTGATTCAACTTAATTTAGTTAATTAATTGGAAAGAGAACATTTTGAGTTAGTTCAACTTAATTTGACCCTTTACTCAATTATTGTGGACTCTCCAAATAATAACATTGTAATGCAACATTGCTAGTCAGACAATCGTATTATATTATATTATATTATAACCTATCAAAAAAAAAGATAATGATATCATATAAATATCATCTACATATAGTATGATTTACTTGAGCAATAATTGTACTATTCAATTTTTATTTTTATTCTTTAATTGACTTGATCAATAGGACGAAGAAATTTCTACTGCTTGTGTTTTCAAGAAAAAGGTTGTTGCTTTCAATTTAATATGGAGAAAATCAATCCGACTCAATATTCATCAAATCGATTCCTAATTATAACAGTCTTTTTTCAACTAAGTTACATATATATATATATATATATATATAATTTTCGAATAAAATTACATTATAGATATACATATACCTGAATTATTTCTTCTTGCACCCACAATTCTATGTATATTTAGATTCACTTTCTAAAATAATAAAAATAAAAAGTAATGAAGAAGCCAATAGAAATAGAAATCGGCCCCACAGAATGACCATGGAAATACTCAAGTTTGAAGAGTTGAAGGTTCTGTTGTTGATGTAGACAAATGATGATCATGGAACAACAAGTTGACAGAGAGGATACATACTTTATTTCCACGATACCCATGTACCACCATTAATATTACACACACACACACACTTGTTTAATTTATAGGTAGTAACTAGTATCTATTGGCCTGCCATTGCTTATATACATATCCTGCTTCTATTCTTGACGCATGCCATCCTAATAGTTTTGAACATGCTGGAAAATTCTAGTTCAATTTGATTCATTGAGATGAACTTATTAGACAATAAGTGCGACTAGATTAGTTGCATAACCATAATCGTCGAAATTCAAATACAATGAAATAAGATGAGATTAAACAATATTTTAGTTTGTTTGATATTAAAGATGGACTTTATATTAGCTATTATTAGGGTCAATCAGGAAATTGTTCTTGATTAGTTAATGAATTCAATAGATCATATTTGACAACTCTCTACAGTTAACTGACATGAAATTAAAGAATTAAATGGATTGGAGTCATCGGTTCTTAACAATTCAAAAATGAATCAAATATTTTTATAATAGCATGGAACAATAAAATTATATACTTCTGTTGCCACAAGCTTGGGAATATTTATAATAGATAATGGCATGGAGTTATTATAGTAAGTTTTTATGTAGGGGTGTTAATTTGGGTGAGTCAGGCAAGTTTGGGTTGGGTTGATATCGGAGTATAATATTAATTTTCTCAACCCAACCCAATCTGGTTACAATTTGAAAGCGCTCAACCCTAATCTAACCTGATTTGTATTAGGTTAGGTTCGGGGTTGACTTAATTTTTAAATAATTTATTTTGAATATTTGTTTTAACTTTTAGAATTTTTTTGGTATTTTTATTTTTTAATTTTATCTATTATTAATTATTAATAAATTAAAATAGAAGTAAGGAGTTCTCATTATAATTTCATAATAGCAACTTTCTAAAATAATTTTAATTGAACCACATAATATATTGATTTTTAGGACTTTTTTTCCTTTCATTGTCTAGTATCTATCGATAGCAAAAAAATATTGAGATCATAAAGTGTCTTATTTTTTAAAAAAATCATATTTTCCCAAGTTTTACTCACCCATTCTTTTTAATTTTTGGATCTTTTGCGTCACTTAAATTATCTCTTTTAACTTTTTAAAATTAATGCCATTATTTTTTAACTTTATATTGATTCAATTAAGCAATACATAAATTAATAAAAATATATCATCAAGCAAATAAGTAGACATATATTTTAAATTATACACACAATTTATTATAAAAACTTGCTTAAGTCTTTCGATTTTTTTATAACCTCTCAATAGAAAGGATTCTTATCTATTTATATATGTAAAATCTTGTATTGTATGAGGCTAAAGAAAAACTTATAGAACAATTAAATAGTTAAAGCAATGTTTTGATAACTCTTTACAGTAGAGTTTTTATGTCCACTAGGATACAAAAATAACCATTAGAAGTAATTTAAAATTGTAATAATCCAACCTATATGGTTGTAAAAATAAATAAGACTGAAAAATGCCAAAGTGATATTGCTAAAGTTTAAAATTTCAAGCTTTATTTTTTTATATATATTTTTACTTCTAAAAAAATTTAAATTTTATTTGTTTAATTTGGATTGTGTCGAGTTGGTTCAAATGGATTCAGGTTGTCATATGATCCACAATCAAATTTTAAATTGTTTGTGTAACTTGAAATTCAATCTAACCTAATCCATTTTCTTCGAATTTTTATTTATATCGACCTTGTTGGACTGGGACCCATAATGGGTCAATCCAAACTTAATTTTTTCATTTCGAACTCGTGTTGGGCTATCGTGTTATATTAGAAACTATCACCCCTATTTTTATGTTATTATCATATAATGGATGGTGGATGTCTTGAATGCCTAAATTTTGAGTCATCCTTGGATCATAAATAGATCGAGTTCAACTCGATAGTGTAAAAAATTGTAATTTTAAATTGTGTGAACAATAATATTTAGCAATGATCCTTTCAGCTATTTTGTCCTATTATATTGCAACTTTGCATATGGTGACGAAGGAAGGAAGGGGACTTTTTTGCTATTTGCCAACTTTTAAACTTCAATATTCAATTCAAAGGTGTAATTTTAAGCTATTTTAATTCTGTTTTTTTTCTTGGTACGCTACTAATTTTACACGATATATAACTTTGAGAACAAATTTATAACATTAGCAAAAATGGCCTAGACATTGAAAACAAACAATCAATTCGAATAATTAACTAGAAAGCTAGCGAATACACCTCATCGTCCGCGGGCGAGTACATGGTTGTTCGGCGACGGAACGAACAAATTGAAAGCAAAGGCGCGGCTGCATGTAATACTAGGGTGGGCCCCACGAGGCGTTCGTTAGCATCGCTGTGGGGTCCACGTACGTGTAGCTGCCTTCCCACGCTTCTGGGACCCACTGACAGAACTGGCTGATATCTGAAATGAAAATCCGTTCTCTCTCTCTGTCTCTCTACGGGCTATGTATGTAGAGCTGAATGAGATTGCTTTTTCCTCTTGCGTACATATACATATACATACACCCATCCCCAGTACAATGTTGTAATGATTACACACTCTCTCTCTCTCTCTCTGTATCGACTGCCCCAGTTTGTCTTCTCTCCCTTTAAATATATTTATATATGCGGGTGTGTATATATAACGGCTGCCCGTGTGGTATTTTTCAGAGTTTTCTTGCATGATTCTTCCACATCTTCTTCTTCCTATATAGATAGATATAGGCTTCTCTACATCAATATTGTCGAAGTAGTTGAAAGTAGAAGGTAGCTCAAGTGGGAAGAAGGAAAAGGAACTGTTGCATGGGCCGGATGGATTCTTCAACTGCACAAAACCATCACCAGGTGGGATTTTTAACAGTATTTTTCTTTGTTTTGTGTAAAAGATATGGCAAAAATTATTGTACTTTGTTGAACACTTTGGTGGTCTTTTTTTCTTTTTCTTTTTTCTGTTTTTTTTCTCTTCTTTTCTTTTGTGTTTTCTCTTTCACCGTTGAGATGATTTTGGGTTTGTCAAAAATGGATTTATAGTTTTCTTGAAGGTAAATCAACTTACTTTTAGAGTTGATGAAGGAAAAAGTCAGAACAGAATTCTCTTTTTGGGATTTTCTTGATCATTTTTTTGTTGTTACTTTTATCTTGGATTTTTGTTTCAAATTGTGATCAGTGTTTTGGAGGCTGCAAATATTGTCAGTATGAGTTCTTTTTCTGTCATTGTTTCAAGAATGAATCTGAGTGATGCATGAGCAACTTGATGTCAGCAATGGAAGATTATCTTCCCAAGATTGAGAGAATTGAACTGTTGAAATCTGAAATAGATGCAGAGAAAGGTCTTGTTCTGATTTGTGTGCTGTATCAGACTTTTGATGGCTGGCCTAAAGATTATGTAAAAGAGACATTTTTTTTTAAACACAGAGATTTCAATTCTGGGAAATTCCCATTTCTACATTCTTTTGTAGTTACTTTGGTTCCTTATCTTAATTAATATTAATTTTGGGCCAGGAAGTCTTGGCACTAGTGTTTTCTTGATTGAAATAAGATTTACAAAATGCTTGCTTAAGCCCTCTGTGCACCACCAAATTTTTTTGTTACTTTTTGCAGATAATCCAATTGGGATTTATAAATTCCACTTGCAGATTTCTATTTCTTATTCCTTAAATATATGTTTGTCCCTTGATTAATTCCTCCTCAAACTCAACATCTATTTAAATTTTGTACAGGAAATGGGTTCCCAGACACTAGAAAGCATGTTGGTCTGCACCAAATCACAGCAAGAAAAGAAACCAAGGCCAACTGATCAGCAAGCCCTGAAATGCCCTAGATGTGACTCAACTAACACCAAGTTTTGTTACTACAACAATTACAGCCTCTCCCAGCCTAGGTACTTCTGTAAATCGTGCAGGAGGTACTGGACAAAAGGGGGAACTTTGAGAAATGTTCCAGTGGGTGGAGGGTGCAGGAAGAACAAAAGGTCATCTTCTTCTTCCTCTTCATCATCATCCAAGAGAAGCCAAGATCAACCTACTTTAACAATCCCCAGCCCCATCCCATCTTTCACTCCTTTGTCATATGATTCCAATGACCTCAGCCTGGCAATTGCTAGGATCCAAAAGCAGACTTCTGGGCAATTGGGACTAGATGACCATGAATTTTCAATGTGGGTAAACCCAAACATGCCTCATCATAGTGATGTAATTCTTGGGAGTTCTGGAATGAACAGCTCTTCTGCTGGGCTATTTGATGCACTTAGGAGTGGATTTCTTGAGAACCCCTCAAGCGGGTTCCAGAATTTGTACTATGGATTGGGAAATGGAGAAATGGGAATGGAAAATGGAGGAATTGGGGTTAGTGGAAACCAAGAAATGGGAATCCCATTTGAGGAATTCAGTGGTGCAACCACCACGTCCACAGCTGTTACAACAGTGAAGCAAGAGATGTGCAATGCTAGAGAAGGTGAAAGCAAGGTTTTGTGGGGATACCCATGGCAGAATATTGGTGGAGATGGCAATATGGGAGAGTTTGATTCAGGCAGACTGAGCTGGAATGGAATTGGGTCATCCAATTGGCATGGACTTCTCAATAGCCCTCTCATGTAACAACAAATACAGAGATGATTCTTAGACGGTCTCGGGATTATAAATTCTAAAACAATTACAACCATTCATATGACTGACCTTAAAAAGTTCAGTCTTATAGATGAATGATTGTAAATGTCTTGAAAAAATTAGAATTCCGAAACCCTCCAAGAATCACAAAGAATTATGTTGCCTAGTTAGAGAAAATTAATGTGATGTTTTGCTAGAGGAGGGGAAGAGGAAAGGAATAGAGAAGTTTGGAATTTGGATAGATTTTTGTTGGCAAGTCTTGACTTTAAGAAAGAAAAACCTTAATTAAATGCTATGGATTTTGTCTGTAGTAGTAAGAGGGACTTGATTCACTTGAATCAGTCCTGTTTTCTTGCTGTCTCTATTGGTTTTGTTATTTTATTTGTTTGATGACAAACTAATGGAATTTTCATTTCAATTTTCAATTTATGTTTAATTTGTTCTGTCCCTCTTCCCCCAAGTACTATGAAATAGTTGAGGTTGTGCAGTATTTCTTGGATTTTTGTTTCCCCATTCAGAGAAAACAACTGAGAGGAATTGACATTGATGTTTCATAGTTTCAGCATGTCTGAACACTCTGAAACTCTGGACAAAGATCTTGCCATTGGCTGTGCTTGGTTCCAGGAATATGATAAACAATTGAAACGCAAAGGATTAAAATATTAGGGGTTGGGTTATTTTCAAGATATTCTATCATGATTATTTCTTGTTTTTAGGTAGATCTTGGCGATTATTAAAATGTGATAGAATGTTTATGAGGGAATAATTAAAGAAAAATTTGTTTCGCTTGTCCCTACGCATAGAAATTCAATGAGCAAGAGCAGCAATTTCGGGATAGATTTTCCGCATTTTCGCTGCACCAAATCCAACAACAGATTTGGGCGTGAAAAGAAAGTCCATAATATAATAATACTACCGGCTCGGGACAACATATCAAACGACTCAGCAACTTGGCTCTTCTGGCATTTGAAAAACTTGCAAAGAATGAATTATATATCTATTTTATGGTAACATTAAGAATGTGAATTACAATGATAGGAATAGTTGAGTGAACGAAAAGTGTCCCATACCAGCAAACTTTTCATACTTCACACATCTTTTATTCACAGAAATCGTTCTATTTTAGATTCTTTATTTCATTCTTCATTCCATCTTTTATTGTAATTTATTTAAGTTTATCTGATTTTCAGTCATTTATTTTTATAAAAAAATATTTAATACACATATTATATATTTATAAAATAAAATATAAGATAAAATATGAAATAAAATAGAGGATTTAAACCGTAATATAATGCGATTTGCGAAAAATTGTTCGAATTTTATGTTTTTTATTTACACTAAGATGAAGACATTTATTCTAAATCGGCAGTAATTACAAATGAGATAAATGTAGGAATATGATATTCCCATATTGTAGGTTCAGACATAAAAACCACGGCCCTAGCGATATAATGAGCCACTTGACTCGCTAAATGACAGGCAAAAAGAACACTACAATTTGTACGCTCCAACAAAATAACTTTATAATCTAAAATAATCGAATCAAGATAAAAATCTCTAAATTATTAAAGATTAAATTAACAATGACCAAAGCATCCAACTCAAGTTGTATCCTCTCAGTTGTGAGCGTAAAGTGGATGCAATAAACTCCGTTGGCGGCTCAAGTCGATTGCTTCACTAAAGTGAATGCAAATACGAAGTGATTATCATCAATGCTTATTATACCAGAGTCTTACTTAAAGGCTTTATCGTGTCAATTGGGACATGATGATTAGTGTCTGACCCAATAATTATAGACCAAAGAAGGAAATAAATATTTTTTGAAAGGCATGTCTAATGAATAGTGATTGTAATATTTCATATAAACTAGTTATTAATCCGTGTGTTGTATTGAAAAATAATGTAAAATTTAAAATTTTATTCTGTTCAATATTCATTATAATTAAATACTTCTTTTTGTAATTAATCATACAACTATTACAAATATTAAATAAAAACACTAATTTAGAAAAAAAACTAATATAAGTTTTATTGCAAACAATATAACAGTGGAAATAATATTTCATTTGAATGAGACTTATGATTATCAAATTTAATGTTCTTGGAGTTGTACCATTCCCTACAAATCTTTATATTTTATCTACACAAAAAAATATATATTAAAAGAAAACAACATTTAGAACAATGAAATAAAATCTTTAATATCTATAATTAAATATATATTATGTAAATACTAAAACATAAAACTTACCTTGTATGTCTTTTATCCATATAACAACTCTCAAAGCTCATGTGCTATTGCATTTCTATTGAAAAAAGAAAAAGAAAAAGAAATTAATTGCTAAGTGTAAATGTTTTTATAAAGTGAATGGATTACTTATAAAAATATAAGTACCTCAATATCTCTTTCATATTCACAAATCTTTTTTTGAACAATATATTTATAGAACTGCATTACATATATAGAATCTTAAACATATAGATGATTTAAGTATATATATTTAGTACTTCTCTAATAGGAATATGTTAAGTGAAGTAAATTGAATACAACGCCTATTTCTGCTTTATGACATTTATCAACATTTTTTCTAAAATATTACAATTTAAGGTTTGATCATAATAACTATACAATATAAAATAAATATTCAATTATCTTACAACAATTCTCATACATACCTCACACGAGGATTTGATAATCTATAGGTTTCCACCAATTCATTGAACCAACAAAATAATAAAAATAAACAAACCACAAATTCAAGTAAATTCATAACACAAAAAGAGGTAAAAAAACCCAACCAATAAGAAAAATTTATATAGTTAGTAGAAATAAAATAACTTACCACACAATCGAGACCCCAAATTTCCTTTATAAATTAACTTGCGTCATAAATATAAAAATTTATAAAATTAGAAACCTATATGTAAATTACAAAATACATGCATTATTTAAAAAAAATAAGAGTCCAACTCACCAAGCTTATGATCCTATAAAGGTGTAGAAAAAAGAAAGACAATAATTTTATATCTTAAAATATATTTGAATTGCATAATTTGGTTATTTTTAGTATAAATTACTTGTAGGACAATCTCCCACACTTTTACTTCAATAATAAAAAATAAATAATTTTTTTTTGAAAGAATAAAATCAAACAAAATAAATATAAGAAAAAATAACATTTATCGGCCCTCTAAATAACTATTTCATAATTATTATTAAGTTGCACCAAAAATTACTTTTCAAATTTAATAATTACATAAATTAATGAAATATTCTGATAACATTGGACTAAGGAACTAATTAAAAAAATAAATAAATCAAGAGATAAAGGAAAATCATAATATTAAAAAAGTAAAAAAATCGATCAAAAATAAAAGATAAATATAAAATTTTATTTTACCACAAAATCGAGACTTTGAATTCCTTTTGTAAATTAACCTAGCTCATGAACATAAATATTTATCAATATTAGTAAATAATTTTAAAAAAATTACAAAATACATGCAAAAAAAAAAAAGAATTTAACTCACCAAGTAAATGATCTTATATATAGAGGTGAAGACAAAAGAAAAAAAATATTTTTGAACCTTTAAATATTAATCTATTGCATGTTTGACTATTTTTAGTATGTATTACATGTAGGGATTATGAGCTTAAATTAAGGAACTTAACTTAATTAAAATATCAATTTATAGTATAAAATATAATTTGGGGAATATTAAATTAAGGTAAATATTTTTGAAATAATTATAGAGAGGCAATAATGACTGATTAAAGAAAATAATGTGCCTTTTTTTTAACTAAATTATGATATATCAATTATTCTTATATATTAAAGGCAATAATGAATGATTAAACGCAAGATTTTAAAGGCACATATTAAAGGCAAGATTTTAAAGTTTCTTAACATATACAATTTTAAAATTATAATTGGAGTAAAAGTATAAATACTAAACACATAAAAAGTTATATTAATAAATTTTAAAAAAATCAATTGAAATGAATTTTATTAAATACAAGTTGTATACTTGGTATAAATATATCAATATTCATTATGTACTCAAATTTAATATTAATAGATTAACTTTACATTATTTATTATTATTATATATAATTAAATATTAGTACATTGCATTGAGTAAAATTAAACAAAGAACATAAATATTGGGAGTTACAAAAATTAATATAGAAAGTTATATATATATATATTATATTATATGGAAATATGTTGACATGAAGAGAAGAGAAATATGGAAATGTGTGATTACATAATATATGGAGTTACATATATTATATATGGAAATATTTGACATAGCAAAAATGAACAAAGCTAACTTATCTACAATATTGCCACATAACAAGGATACTTAAAATAAGATTGAACATCATTGTATTTTATATATACTAGATTTGATCCCATGCATTGCACCAGGTAGTAATTATAAATATTACAAATATTGAACAAAAATAGTAATTTATAAAAAAAAAATAACAAAAATCTTATTGTAAATATTCTTGAAACATCAAATTGACAAAATAATTAAAAAAATGTAAATAAATCATGGGCTAAAGGAAAACCATAATATAATAAAAGTGAAAAAAAATAATCAAAAGCAAAAAATAAATAAAATTTTAATTTACCACAAAATTGAGACTTTGAATTCCTTTTATAAATTAACCTGACTCATACACATAAAAATCTATTAATATTAGTAAATTATATAAAAATTACAAAATACATGCATAATAAAATAAATAGAATTTAACTCACCAAGCAAGTGATCCTATAGGGTAAAGAAGAAAGAAAGAAATATTTCCGTACTTTTAAATATTAGTGTATTGCATGTTTAGTTATTTTTACTATGTATTATTTACATGGGTTTAGGAGCTAAGATTGAGAAACTTAACATAATTAAAATGTTGAATTGTGAAATAAAATATATTTTATGGAATATTAAATTAAGGTAAAATTTTTCAGACTAAACATAGAAAGTATTATAGAAAATCTTACTAGTTCAAAATACAAAAGAAAATGTTAAAACTACTATTCATACTCAATGTTTGAATTTATGAAATACAATTTAAATATTTAGCATAAATATGTCAATAGCTAAATTTACGTAGTCAAATTAGCCATTGATATAATAACTTAATAACTTAATATTCATTATATATATATATATATATATATATAGAGAGAGAGAGAGAGAGAGAGAGAGAGAGAGAGAGAGAGAGAGAGAGAGAGAGAGAGAGAGAGAGAGAGACTTTGTCAATCACAAAAGTTAACAAAAAATACATCACAGTTATTCTTAATGATTAAAGGGAGTAACAATTGTACTATATTTGGTAAGATTTTAAAATTTCTTAATATATAAAATCTCGAAATTATTATTTTAAAATAAATTAGCATCATTTTACTTTATTTGAAATAATTGTGTTACATAATAATGTGGTTTATAATCTAATTTGAACCAATAATATAAATGTCACTAGTTAAAATGTAAATTATAATCGAATCCATAAAAGTGTAAATATTAAACATATGAAAAGTAATAAAATTGCTTTTGAAAAAATCAATTGAAAGTAATTTTTACAAAGAAAGTTTTAAGTTTTAGTGATTAAAATATCAAATTGTGAAACAAAACATATTTTATTATATATATATATATATATATATATATATTGGGGGAGCACTAAAAAATTAATGCTCCACACATCAAACCAATAGTACATACATAAACTAATATATATATATATATATATATTAATTCCATATTAACTATAAAATTATCATTACTACAGTCTAGGCTATAAAATTTTATTCAGTCGAAATATTTTAACAGCTTAGTTTTAAAAATAAAATTAGACATCTTATAAATATAAAATAAAATATAAAAACTTATAAAATATTTTAAATAAAATTGCCAAACATTCTAATATTATGAGGATTTTTTCAAATAAATTTAGCGATCAAACACCCTCTAAAATAAATCAGTCAAAACACTATCTGGCCAAATTTCATGAAAGGTGTAAGCTGACATTAACAAGAAGGAATGTTTGCAGTGTATGCATCAAAAAGGCACATGACTTGTTCATTTATTATACATATATATATATATATATATCGGAGAGGGAAAATAATTATTTATTATTGTGCTTCTGGTTAGTAGCCCACATGGATATAACCAATCAACGGTATAAGAATTCAACTTTTCTTCTTTTTTGTTTAATTTATATAAAGATTCAACTTTGAAAAAGGAGGGAGGAATGCTAGACCGGACCCGCCCCGCAAGAAAAGAAACTTCCCAGATAGGTGCTGCTACTCCGCCCGTAGTTATCTCACTCAATTAGATTTTCAAAGTTAAAAATATAAAATTAGTTCACATTTTCAAAGTCCGATAGAACTATAATTTTACCATCTCTGTTTTTCTACATATGTCCCCCAACACCAAAATAGAATGAGCTATAAAGAGAATTCATTAATTAATTTATTTTTTATGTTAGTTGACAGTTGTATTTTCTTTCTATAACTCCCCTCTATGTTTTCTCGTTTTATTTCTTTATGTAATCTATTGTAACTTCAATTATAAGATGTAAGAATTTATTTTTCATTCTTCATTTCATTTGAAAAACAACTGCTTGAATCTTTTTTGTTCAAGCTAATGTTGTAAATTTTGTTGGACTTAGGATTTTAGTGAAAAACAATTAAAAATGGCGAGGCAAAAATAAAAGAAAATGTTTCCCTGAACTATATTCATGAGAGGTAGTTGCTACTTGTGAATTGTTGTTATTTTCTGTTGGCTTAAATTCATTCTGCTCCCTTGTATGATGGAGGTTGTGTCAAAAACTCTCTTATGCTATACATACCTTTGAAAACCCCTCTAAACTAGCTAAGGATGTTAATTTTCTATGCTAAAATATTAATATAACCCTCAAGAAATAAGTGAGTTATAAAAGAACTTGGCACACTTAGCATTTTCTTTTTCTCTTTGTTACTACAAATTACCGAATTATCCTTGACAATCCAATATTATGGAGAAGAGAATACAACTCAGAAAGAAAATACACAAATAGAGACTCATTAACCCCTGGAAATTTTAGGAATATATCTTGAACTTAAAAATTTTAGAAAGAAAATTTTGATTTTTTTTTCAATTATATTATTCAATTAAAATACTATTATATTTTGTTATTATTAGCGAATTATAGATTACAAATGAAATAAAATGTAACCAAACATATTATATTTTGCTATTCTTCTACCCCATCATTTTATACAATATTAAAATAAATATCACAATAACTAGTAATTTGATACTCTTTTCAACTTTCTTGTATTTGTTCAGCTGATCCTCTAATATATTCAATTTTGCTTTCAAGACTTGGTTTTTCATCATTCGCTCAATGTTCGATATTGTTTGGTTTACTTGCTTGTGTGGCGCCCCACTCAAGATAACCTCTAAGTTAATATGCCACCAATTCAGATAATCATATTATACAAAATAACCTATAAGCCCATAAAATTTCAACAAGACTCATAAACAACAACATACTTCAAACTTAAAGCAACACTACCAGAGTACCGTATTACAGGCCAAATATTCCAATAACATCCAACAATCTCTATTCTAAGCCACAATTAGGTGCAAGCCCAAAGCATCATCTCACGAAACACAATATATACATGCCATAGATCTTAAATTCAAACTTGACATATCATAACATCTCCAAGTAAAAGCTTAACGAGTAGGTAAATGTATATGTACATATATTCACCTAATCCATTACAAAATAGTCCCATCGGGTCAAATCATAAGCCCTTATTCCACTTTCATACCTGTTTGGGAAGGAAATAAAAGAATAACACAAGGGTAAGTTCTAAGGACTTAGTGAGGGATAATTCAATAAATTGTTAGAAGAGATCTATCAAAAAAATAATAATTCAACAAATTATTGACTAACAAGACATTTTAATTAGAACATGAATAAAATGAAACATAAGCATTATCAAATTCAACAACTGGAAACCTCTCCATCCTTGTTGCTCCATGAACAGAATACAAACAAAATCAAATAGACCCAAAGCAAAACATGCACAATAGATTCTCCTTATTCATTCCATACATAACAGAAATCCAAGAATAGCTCGGCATATAGCAAAAATCCAAGCATGACAGCTAGTACATAACATATGCCCAAGCATACTGCCCAGCACATCACTATTATATAAACATTCCATTGGGATTGGTACTTAGCCCATATAAATTTTCCCTATACATGTAAATATGTCATTACAATCAATAGACAATTTGCCAACAAGGCCAAACAATGATATACAAAACAATTCAAATATGCTAGTAAAGCCAAACAAATGATATACAGAGTGATTCAAATATGCTGATACGGCCAAACAAACATTATACAAAACAAAATCCAAATAGATAAGCTAAATATGAATAGGTCAACAAGACCAAATATCAACGAAATAAATAGAAAGCTGACAAAGCTGTGGATTATACAGAATGATAACAAATAGGAAAAATGAAAGTTCTTGGTACCATAACAGATATGATCAAATACAAGAGATAAACACAAGAAAATTTGGATAATCAAGGAAAAACAATCTAGGAATTCAAATAATCATGAGGTTCAAACAATAAAAATAATCACTTCCCAAAAATAAAGTAAGCTTAACCTTGACATGATATACAAGACAAATACTAGATCGGTTAGACCCTCATTTCAATAGCCACAAAAATGCTATCACAGTCTACTAATCTACGGGACCTAGCTCTTCATCACCAAACCAAAAGAATGGATTTATTGTCAAAATCCTCATTTTGACCCTACAATCATAATTAAATGGATAGTAGTCTATAATAGGTTGTTATGCAATTAATTCGATATTTTAGGGCTCGCTTTCGATATTATCAAGAGATGTCATACTAATTGCACTGTGAATACCGGAATATTTAGGAGAATCATATGCCTCAATAAGGGAATAAAATTGGATCCTTAAATTATAATTAACCTTGTAATGTTACACGAAGTCGATTATATCAATCTAACTATTATTAATAATCCAAATTTTGGTCACTTAGTGCTCAGTTATACAAAGATTAGGGTTTAATCATATAGTCAACTTATTAAACCAAGATTACCATATAATATGATAAATCCAAGTATGCTGAGCTTATATAGATACACATGCATGCATCATATCCGAATCCTATTTCATATATTTCCATTTGTACTCCAAAATACAAGAGTTGAGCATAAGAAATCTTAAAACAACATTAATATATCAATTCCTAATTCCAACTCATACACACCAAATCTTAATATCGAGACACAATGATTACAAACCAACGTCGCATGCATGATTACTGTGACAAGGCGAGTAAACTGCCTCTGAACCACCACTGCAGACTGCTGTGCATTACTGCCAGAGTGGTTTGCCACCACCACTAATAGAAACCTCTCAACACCACCATGCTAATGCCCAAATTAATTTTAAGCTTAGCCACCAAGAGAATCATCAATTGAAGCTTCAAAGCCCTAACGCCATCACCTCTGCCATCACAATTTTTCTTTAATTCTATCATCGCTAGAGGTCCAAACTAATAACCAAATATGCCAAATTGTTCCTTGAGTTGAACCCTACAAGAAACCCCATCCAAACCCAAGCTTTCATCGCCACTCATTGCCATAACTTAATTTTAGGTCTCAATTTTTTGGTAGCCTACCGATGGTTTCAAGTTGTATGTAGTATCAATGGGTTCCTAAAGAGGTAACAAAAACATTGGCAGGTTTAGTTTTTTATTTTGGGTTGTCATCAACAATGATTGCCAGAGAAGAAGAGAGTGTTGTACAGGTGGAAAAATGAAAAAATTAGGTGCGTGCGCGGGGGGATGCTATATAAAAAACAACTTTCAAAAATCCTAAATTGACCCCTAATAATTCATTCTAAATTTCAATTAAACCCCCAAAATTTCAATTGCATTCCAATTAACCCCACAACTTGTTATTGCCTCAAATTCACCCATTTGACCTAAAATAATTCTATGTTGACACCCAAAACTTTTAAATGACAATATAATTAGGTCTTTCCTATTTATATTTTAGCCCCCAAAACTTTTAAAATTGAATAAAATTTAATAAAATTCACAAAATAATATTAAATAACAATCCACCAATAATATAGTTTCTAGGGGTGTTATAGACCTCCTTTCTTACAAGAATTTGGTCCCCAAATTCTCACTTAACCATTGAAAGAGTTCAAGATACTATTGACGCATAAGATTTTCTCATTCCCAAGTCACCTGTTCTACATTATGATTACACCATAACATTTTTACTTAAGGAATTTTTTTATTCCTAAGCTCTTGAAATTTTTGATCCAATATTCTGAAGTTGTGATACGTAAAAGACATTGTGTATTCCTATCAAGACTTAGGGTAGTACCAAACGATATGCTACTAGTCTAATTCTTTCATAGGTCTCATAAGGGCTAACGTATCTTGGGCTAAACTTTCCACCTTTACCAATCCTTCGAACACCTTTTCTCCGAAATATCTTGAGAAACACTTGGTCACCAACTTCGAACTCCAAATCCTTTCTTCATTTATTTACATAACCTTTCTATCGATCTTGAGTGGCTTTAATTCTCTGCTTAACTGTTTGTACCTCCTCAATAGTCTCTTAAACTAATTTTGGTCTTATAGTGCTTAGAGACTTATTAGTGTTACTTCTATACTCCTCGAGATCCTAATGCAACAAAGATCGACATTTTCTACCATATAATACTTCACATGGAGCCATTTGGATAGAAGACTAGTAAGTGTTATTGTAAGCAAATTCTATTAGAGAAAAGTGTCAGTTCTAGCTCCTACTGAAATCCAAGACACAGGCCCATAGCATGTCTTCTAATATCTAGATAATCCTCTCTGACTATCTATCCATCTGAGGATGGGTTGCAAAACTAAACCACAACTCATCCTAAGTGTTCTTGTAAACTTTTCCAAAGTCTCAAGGTGAACTTTGAATCTCGATCTAACATGATATTGATTGGAACTCCATATAATCTAACTATTTAGTTGACATATAACTCTACCAATTTTTTAGCCCTATATTGTATTTCAACTAGCAGAAAATGAGCAAACTTGGTTAATCGGTCTATTATTACCTAGATGTTGTCATACCCTCATCGGGCTATTAACAAACATGTTACAAAGTCTATAATAACCTGCTCCTATTTTTAATCAGGGATTGGAAGTAGTTGTAGCAATCCTGACAGTTGTTAATGTTTTGTTTTCGCTAGCTGACAGGTTAAACACTTTTGCACATAGTTTGCAACATCTCTTTTCATTCCATTCCACTAGGACCGTTTCTATAAATCTTGATACAACTTCATGCCTCCTGGATGTATCATGAACCTTATCTTGTGTGCCTCATCTAATAATTTTTCTTTCATTTATTTCGCTACACATTTTGTCTTATGGAACAGAAGAGTACCCTAGTTATTAATACTGAATTCAAACTCTTCAGAACTCCCAATTGCTGCATTTTATTTTAGCATCCATTCATCATTAGCCTGAGGTCATCGTATTTCATTATACAACTCCGGCTGCATGTTTACTTCGGCAAGCCTGGCTCATTGTTTCATTCTCACAATAGTATTCGTCCTTAGAACTTTTGATACTTCTGTTCCTAACATGTGGGCCATCCCAGCTCTTTAGCTTAGAGCATCAACTACTACATTTATCTTTCCCCAATGGTAGGCAATAGAGAAATCATAATCTTTAAGAAATTTCATCCACCTTCATTGTCTAATATTCAAATCTTTTTTTGAATGTAGGTACTAGAGACTTTTATGGTCTATATATACCTCGAATGTGGCTCAATAAAGGCAATGTCTCCATTTTGACAGTGCAAATATTATAACAGCTAGCTCTAGGTCATTAGTTGGGTAATTCTTTAAATGTGATTTAAGCTTCATGGATGCATAGGCAATAACCTGCCCCTTTTGCATTAGTATGCATCCAAGCCCTTCTTCAAAAGCATTTATGTATACTACAAAGCTTTCTAATCCTTTGACAAGGGCCAAAAATTGGAGCTAAAGTCAATCTATTCTTCAATTCTTGGAAACTTCTTTAACAGTTATCATCTAAATCAAATAGTTGATCTTTTTAAGTTAATTTAGTCAATAGAGCAATTATTTTAGAGAAATCCTGCATAAATCTTCAATAAAATCCGGCAAGACCCAGAAAGCTATGAACTTTTGTCATATTTTTTAGTCTCTTTTGATCAATTTTTGCCTCTACCTTAGAGAGATCAATCTCCATCCCCTGTCGAGATATAATATGCCCAAGAAAAGCTATTTTTTCTATCTAGAAATTGCACTTACCAAATTTTGCATACAACTAATGCTCCTTCAAGGTTCTTAGAACCATGTGTAAATGATTTGCATGCACTTCTTTGGATTTAGAGTACACCAGAATGTCGTCAATGAATATGACCACAAACTGGTCCAAACATGCTCAAAAGATCTAGTGCATCAAATCTATAAAATACCGCTGGGGCATTAGTTAGACCAAACGGCATTACTACGAATTCAAAATGATCATATCAAGAATTCAATGCAGTCTTTGGGACATCTTCTTCTCTAATTTCCAATTGGTAATACCCTTTGATATAGGATAGCCCAACAAGTCCAACCCAATAGCACTTAACTAGGATAGAGATTTAGTGTAGGACAGCTCAATTACCTATTATGCCTAATTTGTTAGGAGCCAATTGTGTTAGCAACCGAATTTTGACCTCAATGGGCCTATCTATTGAAGCAAATATTAGCATTTTCCTTGTCGACTAGATTATGGTCAATCATTGTATTTGCCTTGTCAACTAGGTTATGGTCGATCACCATCGTAGGTATGTCATTCAGTATTCAATCAGGGGACCTAAATACAATAGAGTTACACCTTGTTGACCAGAGTCTACTTGCAGAAGTAGCTACCTTGATCAAGTAGGTCGAGCAGGCTCGACAGTACCTCTACCAAATTGAATGCCCTAAAAGGTGACATGCTTCTGTATTAATAATGCATGCCACCTACCCTACCACGCTTAGCTAGTATGTGCCTCTAGCATACCACATTGTCCTGGCAAACCCAAAATGGTGCCACCTAAAATATTATAGAAATTGTAGAAAACTCAAAGGTCCTCAAACAAGGACAACAGCCTTTTCTATGCAACAAGGGCATCAAGGATATATCAACTATATAGGGAAGGCTATAAATACCCCATTCCCAGCCTTCAACGAGGTATGTACACTTTTATCCAAAGCTCTCACTCCATTGCTCTATCTTCTAATTGATTATACTAACTTAAGCGTTAAAGTGCCTTAGTCGAGGGCCCCTCGGCAAGCCCAACAATTGCTATTGGTTGCAGGACTAGATCCTATTATATTATCAAGCACAGTGATTGACCTCCCACTTGGTCGATTAAACTGGCCTTTAGCTTAATACACCGCTAAACAACTTACCCTCATTACCCCTATCTCAGATCTAACTTTGAGAATACTGTAAATTATTGTAAAATATCAAACAATTCTTCCACATGTGATAGGGGTATTTATTCTTAACTGTAACTTTATTTAACTCCTGTTAATCTATGTCCATTCTCAATGATCAATCTTTCTTCTTGACAAACAATACTAGGGCTTCCCAAGGAGAAGTGCTAAGCCTTATGAACTTCTTCTCCAATAGTTCCTCAAATTGGTCCTTTAATTCTTTTAGTTTTGCAAGTGCCCTCCGATAAAGAGTTTTGAAAAAAGGCGTGGTTCTTGAAAGAGTAAGAATAACAAACTCTATCTCCCTATCAAAAGGTAATGAGTTCAACTCTTCTGGAAATACCTCTGGGTAGTCAGCTACTATTTCTATTTCTTTAATTTTGATCGTATCTCGGGGTTTATTGATAAGATATGCCAAGAATCCTTGTCTACCTTCCCTTAAAATCTTTTTGGCCTCTAGCTCAGATATAATTGGTATCGGGGAAGTATTATCTATGAAATGGCATATTGGTTTTAGTATCTTATCTCCGAGAGTGATGCAATTGGTGTAACAATTCACTTATACTTGATGTTTATACAGCTAATCCATTCCAAGTATTAAATCATATTCTTGATCAATAGGCATCTATATGAGATTGGCCAGATATACTTCGTCCCTAATCATAGCTAGGCAATCCTAACACATGGTATTTGTTATTAACCCTATTCCTAAGGGTGTCTGAACTTCTATTTGATAAACGATAGTTTTGGGTTGCATATTCAATTTTCTAAAAACAATTATAGATATAAAAGAATGAGAAGCACAAGGATCATATAAAGTATTTTTATTAATTCCAAAAATAGAAATCGAACCTTTAACCACCTCGTTAGGATCTGGTGCATCTTCTCCTGTCAAAGTATAGGCATGAGCTCTCACTTTCTATTTCCTACCAGCTTTTGCTACATGTTTTCCTTCTCTCACAGGTGCTGGATTTCTTTTTTTGGGGTAATCTCTCAAAGAGTGCTAGACACCACCGCAACCTATGCACTTGCCTTGCTTCTTCCAACAGTCAAACTCTTCATGACCAGATCCCCCACAGAATTCACATTATCTTAGTGCTACTTCTATAGCCAAATTTGCAGTCCTACTAACTTGGGGTGTTTGTCAATTAACACCTCCAATCTATAGCTTTAGCTATTTTCTCCAAGTATCACTTTATCCAATATGGTGCATTTTCCCCTTTGGCTTTTGTCTTCAAATTTTTGGGCCTCATACGATTCTAAATCTAGCCACTATACCTTACTTACTACCTAATTGAAGTTCAATAGATCAAAAGTGGCCAAACCCCTTCTGAGTTCCGACCATTGTCATTGTACAAATCAATGAGTCTATCGAGTTTCACCTTCTTGTATGTAGGGTGCATACTTTATTAATCAACTAAAAGCAACCTTATATTAACTAACAAACTATCCTCTTGCATCATATCCATAAATTCTATTTCCCTTGCTTGCTTAACCACCAATGGCATAAATTTATAGATGAATTCATAGGTAAAATTTTCCCAAGTTTAGAAAGTTCTCTCAACCCTCTATCTATGATCAATTATTTTCCACCAACTACAGGCAGAACCTCCCAAAAAGAACATGGCATATTGAACATTTTGCTCATCCGGATAGCATAATGTGTCAAAGATGTTCTCTAAACTCTCGATCTATTCCTCAACTCTTTTATCGTCAGGGCTCTCTAACAACTTTGGGGGTTGAAAGTGTAGGAATTGTTCCAATGCTCGATCTTCAGCCATTTCATTAACAACTCATGCCCCACCATTTTGTTGTTGACCCTATTACTTGAATATCAGCCTCTTCTGATATATAGGGTTTGCTAGTTAACTAATTAAAAGGGTTTGTGAGACCTTTTTATCTGGCAAAGGTTGTAGGTAGAAAGTATTCCCTACCTCAAAGCATGTCGAACATTAGCCCGTTGATCGGGTGACATTCCTCGTCGACTAGCTCTACCTATAGTGGGTACATTAGAATTTCCTTGTGATGTCATCAACTCTATCAAATCTTTCATGCTTGTGGGAAAAAGAAAAAAGAAAAAGAAAAGCTATTTAATAAATTAAATCAAACTCATTCAAATATAAATCTAGTTATTCTACTATAAACAATAACATTTCATAAACATCTTTTGCGTTAACACTTACAAGTGTCGCGTTAGTCCATATACAAGTCAAATTTTCAAAATTGCTATGCTAACTACGTACCTAGTCCATACTAAAATGACAAAGCTTGATAGGGCATCACCCTACAATCTAGTTACCCCAACCAATTCTACCTATTTTAATGGTCGAATGCTAATACTATATATATGTATGTATTTACAAACATAACTACACCCATAAAGATCTCCAAACATAATCCTCCATGTTAGTAATATCATACTAGAGATCTTCATATTTTCTTCTTCTATATCAACCTCAGGTGCTATCTCGATCAGAAATTCCTGCATGGGATCCTCCTCAGATTACTCCTCAGGTATCTCCTAAAGGTCTCTCCTATATATCCATAATATGTATATCTTACCAGTGCCTTAGCTCAGGAGAGGGTCAAACCCTAAATGGTCTAGCCTCTATGTTAATCCTTACTTTGCCCCTATAATCTAATCTATGGCACTACTATGTGTTATCATTATTCGAACCTCATTCATAATCATATGGGTGGTGTTAACTATTTTTTGATGGTCCGACTCGAAAGTTCTGAAAGTTTCTTTCATCAGGGTCCCTATATGGTGCAGAGTCATTCTATTTATCTTTTGGTTATTCTTGCATGCTCGATTTCTCTCTCTAATCCTTTATCAATTTTTCTACAATATAACTTCTTACCTTGAGTAATGATTTCAAGGGACATGATTCTGCTCGTCTATCCCTTAGAGCCTCATGCATGTCATTGAGTTTCTCTTCATGTCATACAATTCCAAAAGACATGTCTTTTCTTTCTCTAGAACCTTAATCCTTTCCTTCAAATATTCCATGCTCTATTTATCCATAGGTTCATTTCCATTTCTATGATCATCCACCATCATGCGACACATTAGTTATTTCATCAATATCATACTAATCAAGCACATTTCTGACACACAAAGATACCACGATCAATTCCAATCTAAAGTCCAATGATATACCCTCGAAAGTGAAGATTATAGATTGGTGGGCCATCCCAGGTATAATCTCCTATGTCCTAGTATTAAACACTATACCCAAAATTCATATCTAAACTAACCTAAATAAAAGGTTAGTTATGAATCCTAATGACATTCGATGCCTAAATCATCAACAAACCTAAGCTCTGATACCACCTCCATGGTGTTGCACTTAGGATAACCTCTAAGTTAAGATGCCACCAATTCAGACTTAAATTATATCATACAAAATAATTGATAGGTCCATAAAATTTCAACAAGACTCATAGATAACAACGTACTTTAAACTCAAAGCAACACCACCAAATTACCATATTACATGCCAAGTATTCTAATAATATCCAACAATCTCAGTTTTAGGCCATGATTAGGTATAAGTTCAAAGCATCATCTCATGAAACATAATATATGCATGCCATAGATATTAACTTCAAGCTTGACATATCACAACATCTCTAAGTCAAAACTTAAAGAATAGGTGAACTTATATACACATATATTCACATAATCTGTTACAAAACAGTCCTATCGGGCTAAAAAAAGCCCTCATTCAACTTTCATACCTATCTAGGAAAGAAATAAAAAAACAACAAAAGAGTAAGTCTTGAGGACTTAGAGAGGGAAAATTCAATAAACAGTCAGTAGGGATCTATTGAAGAAACAATAATTCAATAGTTTATTAACTAACAAGACATTTCAATCAGAATATAAATATATTGGAACATAAGCATTATCAAATTTAACAAATGGAAACCTCTCCATTCTTGTTGCTCTATGAACAGGGTACAAACATAATCAAATAGACTCAAAGCATAACATGCATAATAGATTCTCCTTATTTCTCTCATATAGAGTAGAAATTCAAGCATAGTTAGGCATATAACAAAAATTCAATCATGATAGCTCGGTACATAATAGATGTCCAAGTGTACTGCTTAGCACATCATTAACACCCAAGCGTATTGCTCAGCATATCACAGTTATTCAAGCAATCAACTGGGTTGGTACTCAACCCATACAGATTTTACCAGCATATGTATATATGTCATTACAATTAATAAATAATTTGCCGACTAGGCCAGATAATGATATATAGAACAATTCAAATACGCAGGCAAAGTAAAGCAAACGATATACAAAGAAATTTAAATATGCTGACAAGGCCAAAGAAAAATTATACCAAACAAAATCAGATAGATAAGCTAAACATGAATAGGTCAACAAAACTAGATATCAACAAAATAAACTAGAAGTCGATAAGGCTGTGGATTACACAGAATGATATCAGATAGGATAAATAAAAGTTTTGGGTACTAGAACGGACATGATCAAGTACAATAGATAAACACAAGAAAATTTAGATAATCAAGGAAAAACAACATAAGAATTCAAACAATCACAAGATTCAAACAATAAAAAATAATCACTTCTCAGAAACAAAGTAAGTTTAACCCTTATAGGGTATATAAGACAAATACCAGATCTATTAGACCCTTACCTCAATAGCCACAAAAATGCTATCACAGTCTACTGATCTTTGAGACCTAGCTCTTCATTACCTAACCTAAAAGAATGAATTTACTATCAAAATCCTCATTTTAACTCTATAAAATGGATATCAGTCTATAATCGGTTGTTATGCAATTGATATGGTATTTTAGGGTTCGCTTTTGACATTATCGAGAGATGTCATACTAATTGTGCCCATCAACACTGGAATTTTATGAGAATCGTATGCTCCAATAAGGGAATAAAGTTATATCCTTAAATTACAATTAACCTTGCAATGTTACACAAAGTCAATTATATCGATCCAACTATTATTAATAATCCAAATTTTGGTCACATAGTGCTCAATTATACAGAGATTAGGGTTTAATCATACAATTAACCTATTTAACTAAGATTAACATATAATATAATAAATCTAGGTCCACTAAGCTTATATAGATACGCATGCCTCATATTCGGATCCCATTTCATATATTTCCATTTGCACTCCAAAATACAAGAATTGAGCATAAGAATTCTTAAAACAACATTAATATATCAATTCCCAATTCCAACTCATATATCCTTAATCTTGATATTGGGACACGATCACTACATACCAACTCCATATGAACGATCACCACAATGAGGTGAGTAAGCTACCTTAGAATGGCCAACGTAGGGCAAGAGTGGTTCACCATCACCACAAATAGAAGCGTCTCAACACCACTAAGCTAATGCCCAAATCAATTTTACGCTTCACCACCAAGAGGATCGTTAATTAAAGCCTCAAAGCTCTAGCACCACCACCTCTGCCATCACAATTTTTCTTTAATTCTGCCGTTGTTGGAGGTTCAAACCAAGAACAAGTATGTAAAATTGTTCTTTGAGATAAACCCTACAAAAAACATCATCCAAAACCAAGCTTTCACCGCTATTCCATTGCATTCGCCACTTACCGCCGTGACTCAGTTTCAAGTCTTAGTTTTCCAATGGCCCAGCAATGGTTTCAGGTTGCATGTGGTATCAATGGGTTCCTAAAGAGGTAACGAAGACATTGGCTAGTTTAGTTTTCTGTTATAGGCCATCGCCAATGATGATTACCGAAGAAAAAGTGGGTGGTGGGCAAGTGGAAAAATGAAGAAATTAGGGAGAGAAATGCTATATAAAGAATAATTTTCAAAAATCCTAAATTGACCCCCAATAATTCATTCCAGCTTTCAATTAAACCCCCATAATTCCAATTGCATTTCAATTAACCCCACAACTTGTTAGTACCTCAAATTCACCCATTTGAGCTAAAATAATTCTATGTTGACCCTAAAACTTTTAAATGATGATATAATTAAGTCATTTCTATTCATATTGTAACCCCCAAAACTTTTAAAATTGAATAAAATTTAATAAAAATCACAAAAATAATATTAAATAAAACTCCACCAATAATATGATTTCTAAGGGTGTTACAGCTTGGCTGTAGCACTTCATTGTTAATTTGAAGAGTTCATTTATTGCTTATAAACTCTTCAATTTGTAATTTTTTTAGTTCATAAACTTTAATAATGATTGCCCATATTCCCTCATCACATATACCTTGCTCAATCTAATGCATAAATTTGCATTTATTTAGTTTCTATTATAAAACTAAGTAGTTAATAAAACCATACATAATTAAAAATTTATAAATAAAAAATATTCACATACTTAATGCAACCACCAACAAAAATTGGTCCCAAGATTATTTAGGGGCCATGAAATGCATATAGGTGCAATTTTAATATAACTACACAATACCCTTTGAATATAGATGTGTAATTACTTGAGCATTGGGATTCACTTTCTAACGATATTATATTGTATGCCACATGATATTATTGTGCATTTAGACTAATGAAAATCCTAAGGAGATGATTTTTGTTTGGGAAAAAAAATGATGTTAATATTATAAAAATGAAGCATGCTCTAAATGGTAGTTCGTTAACTAATGGCATGAGAACTTTAGAGGGATTTTTGAAGATTTTTACGGTACAAGGGTTTTTAATACGATCCTCATAGTAAAGGAGGAAAAATAAATTTATCCTTATATATACCAAAATGGCAATTTAAGTATAGAAGTATACGTAAGTTATTCTACCATTAGCTGGAGTTTAGGAGAACTATTGAAGGTTTTTATAGTATAAGGGAATTTTTGGCATGGCTCCTATAATACAAGAGGTAAAATGAATTTAATCCTTTATTTTCCTATAATACTTAGTTATAGCTAAAACAATATTTGAAATCAACATGGAAAAGGAAGACGTGGTGGAACTAGATTATTTTTTAATTTATTTTATTTTATTTCTTTTACACATCAAAATCTTACCCATTTGGTTTTATTTCTAAGATCCATTTCCATTTTTAGTCATTTTTAAAAGTTGAAAAAGTAGTTATAATTTTGAAATGGAATGAAATGTGTTTGGATAAATTGTTGGAAAGTAATAATTAGAGTAGGTATAGGGTTGAAAAGATGGTTTATATTATTTTATGTTTAAAAAAATTATTTTTTAAAAAAATATGTATGTTTTATTAATTTATTGATGTGATAATACGATGATATAATAGGTTTATAAAGAGTTTGAAAATGAAAATATGAATATTTTGAGTGAAAATAAGGAGAAAGTGATAGTTTTCATTTTTTTATCCCCAAGTGAAAATGAAAATGAGCCACAAAATTGAAACTAAACAAGCCGTTAGATCCCAACACAACTTTAACATTTTTATATTGGATTTATGTAAACTTGGCATTGTCAAGGATTTTAGTCTTTCTCCAAAGAAATATTTATTATTTTAAAGATTTTCCAGAAATTATGGAAAAAGGTCTCATGATTGAAGAAGTATCTAATTTTACCAAACGAACAATTTGATTCTATTCTAATTTCTACATCTCCATAATCTTCTAATAATAATATGATAACACCCCACCCTTACCCCCGCCCTCATCCCCAATAGATGTTGATGATGTTAATTTTAGTGTGATAGGCTTCTAGGTCTCAACCTAGTGGAATAAGTCGACTAGAAAGATAAAGCTTGAAGACGTGGGTTGAATTCTATAGCTACAGAACAAATGTCAAGCTAGCTAAGAGGATCATTGGCTAAAACCTTCTGATGCTTAAGTCAGTATTTCAACTTAGAAGTAATTGGATAAAGTAACAGTTCAAAGAGTGCGTAAAAGCAAACCTTTATTTCTGAATGAGTAGGTATTTATAGTGTTTGTCAAGGGGTAAAAAGATGAGTTTCTCCTTGATACACTTCATATCAGGTTATCTTGAGTAGGGGCAACTTAGGTCATTTTGACCTAGCTTAGCGCTTTACAAATGGCTGGTTGGTTGGAAAAGAGATCTACATCGCCATTAATGTGGAAGTGATATGCTGCCAAATCAATTAATATGGACAAGATGGTGGTTGAGGTGCATTTAATGTGGATGCATGAGTGCCAGGGGCTGTCATTAATGCTTCTGTGTCCTACTCATATCGACCTCCAAAGTTAGGAAACTCAATCTCTCAGGTTGACTTAGGAGTATTTGGACCTCCAAAATGCTTTATTGGGCCTTATCCTTTATTGAGTTAATCTTAGTGGGTATGTTATTTAGCCTACCCATATCATGAGTCTCTCCCACTCTATGGTTCAATTGTGCCATGGTTAGAGTGAGGAGTAGCTTATGAAAATTATGGTTTGTAGATCAAAATGAATCATAGGAGCAAGAAAAATATTTCTCAATCTCGACCAGGGTTATGAAGGTGGGAACTATTTTAGGCGGTTACGTGGATATTTATGCATAGATAACTGGCAGTTATGTATTTATTAGCTAGTTACTAGTCAAGTTAACCAATTGGCATTCTGGGCTCACTTATAAATAGTTATTTTTTTCATTCATTTTCCACTTTTACCGCAATGAATTGAGGTCAAGCAATGAAGATTTTTGGTCGAGTTTTGAACAATCTTCAACCTTTGATTCTCTGTTTGTAATTTTCATAAATCTTCCTCCCCTTTCGTTTAAATTTTCCTATCAATTACTTCTCATAGTATGTCAAGTTTAAGAGTTAATTTGGAAGCTACACATTCAGTAGATGCCTCGACTAGCAGGGAAAAGTCCAATAAGTCATAAAGTGGGAAGTCGGGATCTCCCCACTAGCCTGATTTAGGGGTAACAGAGGGTGTATTGGAAGTAGATGAGGGGTGGGTCTTTCTAACCCTATTGTCAGCAAAGATGGGCCTTCTGAGCCTTGTAGTTAAAGAGGTGAAGCCTTTAGAATAAGCAGATGAGCCTCTCAAGTCGATGGATAAGCTATTTATGACCACTTATTACAGTGAAATTGTGTTAAAAGTATCATCAAATGACCTAAGGTCTATTAGGTCAAAGTACCATATTCCAAATAAGTTTAAATTAATTAAACCTATGGGTGTGGACAAAATGCACACCTCTCCCGAGGGATGTATAACTGCTTTTGATGATGCTATGAAGTATGGTCTTAGGTTTTTATAGTTAACCTTTAGTCGACTAACTGAGAGGTTTTCAAATTTGTATAACTAAGCTCCTGCCCAATTATTTCTCCTTTATATGTAGTTTTATTATTTTGACAGCCATTTTCGACCAACCCCTTTCATGGGCTAACTTTAGTCACCTAATTCATCCTTCAATGTCTTGGAAGTCCAGCCTCGCGAGGGAGTCAAGGTTTTACTATTTAATAACTCAACCTCATAGAAAAATTCTTGGAACCCTATACTTTTCTCACATCCAAAAGTGGAAAGAGAGATACTTTTATGTTTGATCCCCCGATGAGGTTGATTTTAACATTCCAAGATGGTAGATAATGAGTAAGATCGATGTGAACACCAATGATGATCCATCTAGAACAACATTTTTGTTAAAGATCTCCTTGAGTTTAATAAAATGGATGCCTCTGTGTTTTTAAGGGAGACAAATTTGGTTTTGGCGGGACTGTCGACCACCTAGTTGAGGTTACACGCTAACACACGTTTAGGTAGAAACTAACTTTCCTAACTTATCTAATTTGTTATTCCTGCTTATTGTTTACCATCTATCTAATCAAAATTTTATTTATTTGTGTAGGTAAAAGAGTCATGAACCACGCAAGATATGTATTGATGCTAAAACAACAAAAAAGCATAAGAGCGTCATAAGGCTATGGTTGCTCGATAGGGTACTACAACCTGCTGGGGTTGAGCAAGCAGCTCAAGAAAGTCTACCTGTTGCTATGCATAGCATCGAAGTGGCAAGTAGTCCAATGCCACAAAAAAAGAGAAAAGCTGCTAAGGTTGCATTGTAGAGCGTGCTAAAGAAAACCACAATCGAAAAAGAAAAGAAAAAAGTTAGCGAACCTAATGAGGGCGCTTATGCTACACTTCCTCCTAAGCATTTGTGAAATTTGCCAACATTTCCTAAAACCTCGATTCGACGAGAAAGTTGGGGTATTGAACACCACTGCCATAATGGGTATAGGTCCAATAGATTTAACACCTCTGGCCATTTTTATAGTTGGACTATTTTAGAAAGACCAGGTCGAAATGTTCAACTACGAAAAACTTGATGCTCTGAAAGAATTTGCTTACCATGCGAATATGGTAATGTTTTTTGTTGAATTTTTGCACACATTTTTGCAAGATTAATCCCTTTATTAGTGGTTCAATGTTTCACAAGTTAGGTAATGGAGGTATAACCTCCATCGTAGGTATAAATTATGTGAGACCAACCATCAATAGCAGGAGGAAAAGTGCAAGGAGTTGGAGAAAGAGTAAAATGACCTAGTCAAAGCTAAGGTCGATTCTTTGAAGTTAAGGCTAGCTAAGTTGACAAAAAAGTTTGAGGAGAAATATGCTGAACTATTAGCTGATGTTCAAGATAAAAGCCAAGCTATGGAGCAACTAAAGAAGTTAATAAATTCTATCCAAGAGGCTTCTGAGTCTAGTCAAGCTCAAGGGTATAAGAGTTGTTTATGCCGTACCAGGATGGAGTTGTTCAAGGTACTGCTTGAAATTCAAAAAGAGGCCATGCAATAATTTATGCTCTGTGTAGCTTTCACCAACGTAAACATGACATTCAGTATGGATGATGCTAAGGAAGCATTTGATAAAGTAATAAAATAGCTTGAGTTCCTTGGTTATGAATTCCTAGTAGATGATAAGGCACAACTCAATGTGATGAAGAATGAACATCTTGAAGAGCTCAACGAGAACAGTCCCCTTGAAGAGACTACTATAGTTGTTGCTCCCCCTTTTCCATAGGTCATTGCGGTGGGAGAAGAATTCTCTTTTGCTAATGAGTTTTCCTTAGAGATAAAGAATAATGAAGTGAACATAGCAAACTTCTTCCCTACTTGGGGACACGCCTTTTGGATTGAAGAGGTTGAACTATCTTGACCTGTAGAAGTACCTTAGACTGAGCCTGAGCAAGAGGTCGAGGGGCTATCTCTAGATGTAGGCATTGGCATAATAGATGAGCTCTATAAGACTATTAATGAAGTGGCTACAAAGGCCACGGCCCGATGAGGAAAGGGTGTAGGGTCTAATTAGATGGTCTTGTAGCTATGTAACTTTTGTTTTGAAATATGTATAGCCCCGAGGGGCTTTTGAACAATATTTCAAAGTTTTATGAGATTTTGATGTTGATGTTTTTTTATCATTGAAATGCCATGTTTTTAATTGACTTCAATGTTATTGCTTGTTTTTTGTGCCAAAATAATTTAAGTCATATGTTGCTCTTAAAAAAAATCCGAACATAAGGGTCAAATTATGGGGTCAGCTGTGGGGTCAACTTAAATATTTCAATAATTGAATTCTAAACAAATTTGATCATGCAATTGTGGGGTCAACTTGATCCTTCTTTAATACTTGAATTTGATCATGCGACTACAAGGTGAACTTGATCATTCTTTAATAATTAGATTATTCACAAATATGATCATGCAAGTACGGGGTCGCAACATGATGTTTATTCAGAGCATACATTTCTTTTATACAACCTACTTTATACATAAAATTTCTTCAAATTAATTGCATTTCACGGTCTAAACACCTCTTTTCCAATCATGTCAACTAATAGATAGTAGTTTTGCTTTGCCACCTTTGCCATAAGTATGGACCTTTTCATTTTAGGTCGAGCTTGCTAACATTCTTGGAGACTTCAACCTTTTTAAGAATGAGGTCTTCAACTTTGAAACATCTTAGCTTAATACCTTTGTCATACTATTTGGCCATGATCAACCTGTGCCTTTTTATTTTTGTCAAAGCTTATTAACATAGCTCATTGATTGTTTCTAGGTTGAATTCCCTTTTAGCTTGGTTTTTGATTGAGTTTTAGCATATAACTTAAATTGTATGTTGGATTAATTTTGTAGGGATAACTGCTTCTATATCGTAAACCAAATTGTACGAATTTTTCCCTATGGCCGTTCTTAGGGTGATCCAATAGGCCTAAAGGACTCTTGGTAAGTCATCTACCCAACTAACTTTGGAATTTTCTAGTCAAGTTTTGATATTATCTAGAATAGTTCTATTAATGACCTTTGTTTGACCATTTGCTTGAAAATTTTCCACCGAAGTGAAATGTTGCCTTATTCCAAAGCTTTCACATCATTTCTTTATTCTTTTTCTTTTGAATTAGGTGCCAATGTCAGATATAAAGATCTTGGGCAAGATAAAGTAGAAAATGGCATTTTTTCAAAGAAAACTCCTTATTGCAGCATCTGTTATCTTAGGTGCAGCTTCTGTTTCAACCTATTTAGTGAAATACTTAACTACTATGAATATATACTTCCTTTACCTTGTAGTTTTTAAGAAAGATTCCATTATATTAACCCTCCACTAGTCAAAAGGCCATGTGATATGTTTGGGATGAGGGTCATGGCCAGTTGATGAGAGACATTAGCATAGACTTGGCAAGATGGGCACCTTCGAGCAAATTCAACAGTATCCTTATACTAAGTTGGCTGAAAATGTCCATGCTTGATAATTTTATGTGCTAATGCAATCCCTCCTAAGTAGTTTCTACAAATGCTAGCATGGAACTCTTGTAGGACTTCTTGTCCTTAGCTTGATGTCAAGCACTTTATTGGGGGTCTTGAAATGGACATTATTAAAACTAGCCAAACTCATCCAAAGCAAATTTTGCTAAGCGTCCCTGTAACTTGCAAGCTTTTGCTTTATCCAGTGGTACTTTTTCCTCACTACGATAGAACTTTATTTCATCAATCCAACTTTGGCTCATCTCATCAATGACAAAGATCTGATTCTAATATAGGTCACTAATAGCAAGCTTATCTAAGACCAAAAAGGTAATAGACCTTTCCTTGGTGCCTTTTATTGAGTTGGCAAACTTGGGAAGTGCATCTGCTCTTTCATATTTCGACCTAGGCACCTAATCGAGTATGAAATTTTTGAATTGTTGTTGAAGTCTTTTGACGTCTACCAAGTACGTGTTTATGGTCGTTTCCCTTATCTCAAAGTTTCCTCCAAATTGCTCTATGACCAACTGTGAGTCTGTGATAGCTACTAATTGCTCAACCGCCCCAATCTAGACCCATTTTTATCCTCACAATGAGAGTTTCATATTCAACTTCATTGTTTATAACTGGGTAATTGAGCTTGATTGCAAAACCATATTCTCTAGGTTGAGGAGAATAGAGGGAAATACCCACTCTGTCTCTATGCTCGTGGTTAATCCATCAACATGCAAGGAACAGACTTGTTGTTCTTGCTCAACTACTGTGGGAAAGTAAACATGCTCTGCCATAAAATTAGATAAAGATGGTACGGGGTTAAAATTTGACATCGAGTTCTCCCAACTTGATGGCCTACTTAGTCAGCCTCCCTAACATATTAGGCTTAGAGAGCACTTACTTCAATGGTTGATTTGTTAAAACAATGACGGTGTGTGATAAGAAATAAGGTCTCAACTTCCATACTGCTATGATCAAAGTAAATGCAAATTTTTCAATCTCCAAATAGTTATGCTTGAGGCCCTGCAAGACCTTACTAATATAATATACTGGCTTATATAAACCCTGCTAAGTGAATACCAAAATTGAACTAAGTCAAGACTGCTAAATATAAACTCAATACTTCTCCAACTATTGGCTTTGCAAGTAATGGCAGCCTGATTAAGCATTGTTTGAGTTTGACCAAAGCCTAATCAAATTTCTGTGACCTCTGAAATTTCATTGCATTCCTTAGGACCTAAAAAAAGGGCAAATTTACTTTTATCTACTAATCAAGCGCAATGAATTGACTTAGAGCAATGATTCTCCTAACCAATCTCTGTACATCTCTTACTATCTTTAGTAGCAGGATATTTTGAATTGCTTGGATTTTCTAGGAATTAATCTCAATGCCTCTCTAGCTAACCATGTAACCTAAGAATCTTTCACCTTTTACTTCAAATATACATTTGTTCAGGTCAAATGCTCTTAAAATCTAAAATATATGGTTGAAGTTAACTAAATAATCTTATTTTCTTTATGTTTTAACAATCATATCGTCCACATAAACTTCCATGGATCAATCGATCTCTTTTTTAAACATGAAGTTTACCAGTCTTTGGTATGTTGCACTAGCATTCTTTTATCAAAACGGCATGACCAAAAAATAATACATGCTATTTGGAACCACAAAAGCAGTTTTATCTCTATCTTCAAGCGCCATGAAAATTTTATAGTATCCTTGAAAGGCATCCATCATGCTTAGGAGGTTGCAACCTATAGTTAAATCAACTAACAAATCTATGTGAAGCAGTGGATACTAGACTTTATGGCATACTTTATTGAGATCAGTGAAATCATTACACATTCTCCACTTGCGCTCATTTTTAGGGACAAGGACTACTTTACAGAACCAACTAGGACATTATATATCAACTATACAAACTGTCTCTGGAAGCTTATTGACCTCATCCTCGATGATCTAGGTTCTCTCAGCATTAAAAGTTTTGGTTTTCTGCCTGACTGGCTTGAAGGATGTGTCAACATTAAGATAGTAGACAATAGCCTAGGGATTGATTCCTTGGAGATTAGTTACTTTTCATGCAAAAACATCAATATTTCTCCTAAGAAAATTAACCAGCATGCATTCCATATTAAGTCCCATGCTTGTCCCTATCCTTGTTGTTTTGTCAGGGTTTCTAGGTTCGAGCTCTATTGTTTTGAATTCTTTAGTAGGCCCAACATTATTGTCTTCCATTATTAGCATGTCTTTTCTTGAGTTCTATTACAAAGATGTCCCTTGGGGGTTCAATTTTGGTCAAGTTTTCTATTTATTAGCCTCGATCGAAATGGTATAGTAATGCCATACTCTTTTAATGTTGCATAGAAACTCCCCTATTCCAACTGTTGTCGAGAATTTAACCTTCATGTGATATATGGATACTATTGCCCAAAACTCATTGAATGCTCGTCTTCTAATTATGACATTGTAAGCAAAAGGTGTGTTAATAATAAGGTAGTTAATCATGAGGGTGCACCTTTTGAGTGCCTCTCCAAAGGATGTGAATAAGTCTATGGATCCAACAAGCACAATTTTTGACCTCTCCAAAACTGACCAAGGGCATTCGAATGAGTTCAAATTTTAACTTTTCAAGCTTCACTCTATCTAAAGTTGACAAGAAAATGATGTTTGCAAAGCTGTCATTGTCGACCATAATCTTCCCAACCTCAAGTTAGTTATTTCAACAGAAACCACCAAAGGGCAATCCATCTTGTTCTTTGCCCTTTGGCCTCCCAAATGAGTGAGGCCAAAATCTTAAAAAGATATGGGGTCTATGTTGGTGGAAACTGATAGACTGGCTTAGCCTATCTTAACTTAGTGGATTCAAGGTATCTTTATGCCTACCTTCTTACTAATTTGGAGTCCCCTCTCCCATTAGTCCTCTTACAATAGTATCAATAACACCTATCAAGGGGGTTCTCCTCTTCATTTTTTTGCTTTTCTTTATCCTTTCTTTTTGGGCTGATTAACCATTCTCTACAGAGAGTCTGGTTGGTTTGAGTCATTATTTGCAAAGCTTTCTTATTGATGTATCTTTTGGGGTGGCCTTGTCAAATGAGACATTTAATATTATCTTTGAGGTTAAAATAATCCTCTATGTCATGGTCTTTTTGTCTATGAAAATGAAAATATTTTTTGGATTTCTTCATAGCTTTTATCTCATTAAGCTTCCTTGGTTTTTTCAACAAGTTATCATGATATATTGTAAACAAGACCTCTTTCTTGAGAGTGTTGAGTAGGGTGTAATTGTGAGAATGCTTTATGGGAGATCGCTGACCTTTCTTCTCGTACCTGTCATTCTTCTCCTCCACCATATTTTATTTTATTCATCTTCTCCTAAGCATATATCTTTTCATGAGGTTCATGAGCTTTTCCATTGTTCATGGTCACTCTCTAACCAAAGCATTAGCACCTTCCTTATATCTCAATCCTAAAAATAAGACATCAATCATAAATTCAATCCTAGGGTTGTCAATTTTCAAAACTTTAGTGTTGAATCTAGAGAAAGAGTCTCATAAAGAATCACCCTCCTTCTGCCTTACAGTGTGGAGGTAAGTGTGTAGCGGCTTTACTTTTCTTCTATTGGTAGATTGGTAGAGAAATTTATTGCATAGCTGGTCATAAAAAAATATGAATGCAACCTGAAGCTTAACTAACCATTCAAGCGCCACTCCCTAAAAAATGGTAACCAATATTTTTGCATGCATATGATCATTATGACAGCGCATCTACATCATATGTTCAAATTACAAAAAGTGCTCATTGGGGTCAGTTGACTCATCATACAGAGGTAATTCGATCAGGATTTTTGTATTAATCTCAATACATTCATCAATTATTTCATGAATAAATAGGAATTTCCTCTCCCATTGAAATTTGGGGGCATTGTTAAGCTGATTCCTTTCCACCCTTCTTATTGGGATTTCTTCCAATCACTTGTTGTGTTGCTACACTTGATGTGAAACTTTTTTCCATTCATCTCTACCAGCTCTGGACAAGTCTTGACTGGGCTGAGGTCATTAGCACTTGATCAAGCTAAGGTCATTGGCGCTTAACCTGCTCAGGCTGCTAGGCTTGATTAGGTTGAATAAAGTGGTTTGTTGAATTTGCTACTTTCTCCTGGGATTGGTAGCAAGCTTCATCATGAGAAAATCGACCAAGACTCAAATCTTGTCTATTGGGGTAGTGATGAGTTTCATTTCTTGTTCTATCCTCCCATGGTGGTTATTTTCTTAGTGCGAGGGATGTGATATAGCACTAGCTACAACGACTAGCAAATTGTTATGCCTTCACAAGGTTGTAAATAGTTGCGCAGAAAGTTAGGTGAAAATTTGATCACTGATCATCTGTATGAGTTGAAGAACGAACAAAGTCACCACTTGCTCCAATTGAGAATTAGGGCCTTCAACTTGCTAGTCCGACTAAGACTATGGTGGTGGTGGGGGAGACAATGGTAATCTATAGTCACTCTATCTTTTGAAAATGGTTTGCCTAATGTTAACCATTTTTAGCTATAGATTCCACATCCCACAGACAGCATCAAATAATGATGTCAATTTTTGTGTGATAGGCTTTTGGGTTTTGAACTGGTGGAATAAATTAACCAGAAAGATAGAATTTGAAGACGTAGGTTGAATCATATAGCCACGGAGCAAACATCAAGCTAGTTGAGAAGGTATCAATTTGAGGCTGCAGATTCCACTTCCCACAAATAGTGCCACATGATGATGTCAATTTTAGTGTGATGGGTTTCTAGGTCTCAAACTGGTGGAATAACTCAAATTAATTATGTCATTTAATGTGGATACGATGGATGGCAAGGACCGCCATTAATGCTTCTACGTCCTACTCATGTTGACCTCCAAAGTTGGGAAACTCGATCTCTCAAGTCAACTTGGGAGTATCTGGACCTCCAAAATGCTTTATTAGGCCTCATCCTTTACTGGGTTCATCTTATTGGGTTTGCTATCAGATGTATATATTTAATATGTGTGCTAAAATGTTTATAGCATAAAAATAAATAAAATATTTAATCATTCTTTTATATGTTATTATTCTTTTATATTTTGATCAGTAACTTTATTTTAATTATAGGATAAATATGTGATGCCCTAAATTTGAATATAAAGAAAATAACAAGAAAATGGATTAGCACCTAATTAAAATAAATTTAAAGTAAGTAGAGTCTTTAGGGGATATTTTGAAAACATGAGGGCTAGAAAATTAATTAGATTGAACATAATTGCCAAAATTTTGGAACTGAGAAGGAGCAAAGTGTAAGAAATAAAAGTTGGAGGACTTAATTGGAACTTAGGGGTCAAAGTGTAAGGTGGTTAAAAATTGGAGAACCATATTGAAGGCAGTGGAAAAATCTGTGGGCCAATCTATAATCAAGAAAAGATGAATTTTATAACAGAAAATCATTTGTCTAATTCTCAAAATATAGCCCAGACCCTTCCAAGCTTCGATTCTCTTGAACCTTTCCTCAAAACTCAAAACTAAACTAGTAAATAGACTTTCCTCATCATGGTGAACATTTTCATACCAAACACCATCCAAAACAATCATGGGAAAGGAGGAACCATGGTGGTCGGCGAAGGTTGATAGTGATAGTGACAAAAAGGTGGTTTTTGGTGGTGCTTAAGGGTGAGTAAAGGGTGGAAAGTGATGGGGTTTTTTAGATGAGACATTTAGTAGTTCCAATTTTGAGTTTTGTTGGCCGAAAATAGAGAACCGAAGGTGGTGGTGTGGCAGTGACAACTTAGCAAGTTTTGTTCAACTAGTCGGGCTATAGACAGTAAAGCAAAAAATTGGTTGAGGGCTTTGCTCCTGCTCATCAAAGCACTTCTCCATGTGTGGCTACCTCCCAACTCCTACGACTCTAGCAACTTTATGGTAGAAAGTTGGAATTCTCATTTCGAACACATTCAGGATACCTCCTGGCTTGAAATGGGTCGCATACTTGCCCAATTAGGGTGAAAATCCTTTAATCAAATTTTATTTAATTAATTTTCAAAATCTGATCAAATTGTATTATGAGATTAGGACTCTAAATGACTAACTAGACTAAAAATTAAACAAAGTAATTTTATAAATCAATTTTGAAATTATTATGCTAAAGATTTAGAACATCTGAGTAAGAAGATTAGGTTTTTAAATTTGGATTACTCAAATGATTATTTAAGAGGCTAGGTTCTCATGTTAATTTGAGTTGAAATTTGGTTGCTTCAAATTTAATAGATTCGATTTCATTAAAGATTGATTTTAAGTATTAGGAAGTTAGGTTAATAATTAGGGTTAATTACATCTACCTCTTTTGAGGTTTGGTGTAATTACAAAAAAATTCCATTGTTTTGAAAATTATAAATACCCCCTGAACTTAATTACCATCCAATATTTCAACCCAACTGTTAGTTGTCGTTAGAGTTTTACTATACAACCGTTAAAAAATTTGGGTAAAATTCCAAAAATACCCTTAGACTAATTGATAGCATTTTTTACCCAATTTAACTTTTTTGAGTGGACAAAAATACCCTCATGGGTGGTATTATAAGATTTTTTAATTTGGTAAGGGTGTGTATGTGTTTTTTTTTTTTTTTTGGTTTGAGGTATTAAATGTAACAAAACAAAGAAAAATCCAAGGTGAATTTAAAATAGCAAATATATTTAAGATAATTGAATTATATTAAATTGAATTTACTAAGTGAGAAAAATTAAAAATATAAATCAAATCTATCATCTTGGAACATATAATTTTAATAATTGAAATTATGTATTCAATAACATTAAAAATAACAAGCATATCTAAAATAATTTAATTAAATTTATATCATTAAAATATAACATATTAGATTGCGTTAAATATAAATTTATGTTATTAAAATAATCCAATAATATTAAAATAGTAATATATAGGGTATGTTTTAATTAAATTCAATTCAATTCAATTTAACTAAAAATTACAATAAGTAAAAAAAACTAAAATAAATTAAATCTATCATAATAATATATTTTTAATAATTTCTAAAATTAAAAAATAATAATGGCATGTAACACCCCTAGATTTAGCATTTTAGAAAGTAAGATTTAAAAATTAAAATATTTATTTGATGAAAATTTTGGGGCTAAGAACACGAATAAGAAAGGACTTGATTATAAGAACTTTGAAAGTTTTGGGGGGCAATTTTGAATTAATTTTGGTCAACCGGGTCAATATAGCGCACTAACTAGTTTGAGGACTTAATTGAAATTGGGGAAAAGAATTTTGGGGCCAATTTGAGGCACTTAGAGAGCTGAAGGATTCAATTAAAATTCGAGAGAAAATTTTGGGGTAGAAATTATAATTTTAGAAAGTTGAAAAATATATACACAAGAGCCCTCCCATTATATCAAATTCTTCCATGCTTACTATCACTATCCTCTCCCACCAGTACCTCTTCAACATTGAAAAAACTAACCATTCTCTTTTCCTCATCACAAGGAATGCATCGGTACCAAATTTGCTTAGAAACAACCAACAAATAGCTAGAAATTAAGCTTCAAATGGAGCCTCACAATGGTGGTGACGAGTTGCTCAATTCCGGCAATGGAAACTCTTAAACAAGGAGTGGGTTGTGATGGGCTCAATAAGAGGAGTGTAACGGTGGTTTTAATTTTGTGATTTGACCAATGAAAAAGGAGAATCAAAGATGGAGGTACGCAATGGCGTTGGGAGATTTTGCTTGAAATTGACCGAAAAAGTGAAGGGGAAAATTAAAATTATTCATGATTTTAATAGAGTCCAACAAGGCATATCTTCTGTTGATGGCCGAACCCAGTTTCGGTGGAAACGTATGCAGAGGTCTAGCGGGCGGCAACGATGATGCAACATAAATTAAAGGTGATAAAATTATATCAAATACACCCTCATAAATTCAAAAATATTACAAATAGGTCCAAGAGTATTTCTGTCTTTTGAAATTTTTATCAGTGTTTTCAATTTTTCTTTTTTTTTTTTAATTTTTAACGGAAGGGCATTTGATCATTTTACACTTTCCATCAACATTGTAATTTAGTTTGAAAGTTTAGGGGGGTAAATGTAATTTTTAAAACAATAAGAATTTTTTGGTGATTATGCTAAACCTGTAGAGGTAAGAAAAGGTTGAGCTAGCCGGCTCACTGAGAAAAGCTCCATCACTTAAGATAACCAGCTAAGGTTTATACTCAAAATATATATTACATGATTTCTTTGCTAGGGAATGAACCTACATATAGTAATATGGTATGGCATTATGTTCTTTTCTACATGCTCGAACTCAATATATTGTTCCATATTGTTACATTTTTTATACACTTATTCTGTGATTCTTTCATTGAACTTGGTATATTGGTTGAATACCTCAGACTATGCTATTTTTGAGAGATTGATTCATTATCCACACTATTTCATTCCTAGTATACTTATCTCTAAACTCTCACATTGAATTTGAAATATTAGTCAAATGTTCCACATAACTCCTTTGAAAATAATATTCTCTAAATAACAATGCTCTTATGTAAAAGAACTTTGACAAGTATCAATTGAAATTTAAAATTTTCTAATAGTCTCACCTAGACTAGATTTTAAATCTATTAATTGAACTATAGAACTTTCAACGATTTGGAACTATGAATTGAAAAATTCGCTCTCAACCTAGTCGCCATATTTTATGATAATATTATGTGAGACAGTCTTGTTGACTAGCCATTGTTAATCTTTACTTGTTGCAAGGTAATCTTGCTGATTAGCCATTGTCAATCTATACTTGTTGTGAGGCTGTCGTGCTAACTAGCTGTTGTTAATCTATACCCCTTTTGAGATGGATTTGCTGACAAGCATCTATTAATAAATCATTGGTCCATCACTAAATCTTATATTAATACAATAACAAAGTCTCAAAATTGTTTTATTTCATATTGCGACTATGGTGTATAAATTGTGTTGGATGTTGGGACTTTCTTTCTTATACATATGAATAATATTATCCTTAGGGACACCCTTAGGGAATATTTTGGTCCCATAGGACTAGTTGGTAAGATGACTAGGACAACATTAGGCTGTTGATGGCTGGTCTACCTACCAGGACCCGATTTGCGATCTTGACTTTAGGACAGTCGAAGGCTGGCTGCTACTTGAAGCTTGATCTGTGAGGATTGATCCTGCCAATTCATATTGCACAAGTTGTTGGCAAGTCGGCCGCTCGTTGAGGGATTCATGAAATATGCACATAGAACTGATTTTATGAAATGTTCTTGTACAATCAATTTCATAAAACTGAACAATATTCTAAATTTTGAATTCGAGCCTTTCATGATTTAAAATGTTCTTGTACACTCAGTTCTTTAAAGCTTATCAACTCCTGCATTTGGAAACATGATACTTTCCATGAAATATATTGAAAACTTAAGATATCTCTTTGCTAGTATGGGATGGTGTGGAGTTAGCTCACGATGTGTAATATCTAACTTACTATTCCTCAACTTTATTCCTTGAACCCGTAAAATCTATCTATTATTCAACAACCTGTTCTCTTGGCATATACTTAAAGTTGTTCATATGTTGATCAAATGTTTTCATATACTGCATATTCTTTATTATTGTTGTCCATGCATTTTGATTATTATCTAGCTAAGTCATTCGAACTTACCCTCCTTGTAGTGTTTTTTTTTTGTTATTTGCCCAAGATTGAAGAAATAGGAGGCACCATGAGCACGAGTCATGTTGTGTATAGTGTAAATAATGTTATCTTGGGGTATATGAATGGTATAGATGTGTCATGTGCTTATAATGTAAATAATGTGTCCACCATTATGCCATTATTTTTATCTTTTG
Organism: Jacaranda copaia; assembly: GCA_014898725.1. Taxonomy (NCBI): domain Eukaryota; kingdom Viridiplantae; phylum Streptophyta; class Magnoliopsida; order Lamiales; family Bignoniaceae; genus Jacaranda; species Jacaranda copaia. The sequence continues at coordinate 1,288,195 of JACGDI010005293.1, forward strand.
GTGAGGTGTAATATGTCGGAATTAGTGAAGTTTGACATGAGCATGTAGTTTAAAACTACAAGTTCTTGATCATTGTAAATTATGTTGTAAATTATGGGAACTCTAGTTTGGCTTATAGTTTTGCAATATGACTAATTGATATAGATGTTGTCAATTGATTATAATCTTACTTATTATTTGGGTTGTTATGGAATTTGTTTAAATTGAGAATTTTGGAGGTACATATTTTGTTTTTTGTTTGAAAAAATTTTTGAAAATTTAATTGGATTAGCACCTCAATCAAGAGCAAGCACCTTTTGGGCAAGGCACTACAAGATAAAATAAAAAATTATGATGAAATAAAAAATAGAAAAAAAAAGTAAAGAGAAAATATTAGAGGAGGGAAAAAAAAAACAACTTTGCCATTATCTTTTGAAGTGCAGTTATTTTTATCAAACTGACACACACTAAGGCCCTCATATTTTATATATTAGCAATTAATGAACGCAATTCCATGTGTATAATTTTTTTATACAAGAAAAGAATATCCTTTTAGAAAAAATATAAAAATTATAGTACATCATCAAAAATTATAAAGATGTAGATTTACTCAAAAAAAAAAAAGGCAATTGGAAATAGAAAAATTCAAAAAAAAAATCTATAAACTATACTGGTCAAAATATTACTTTGTTACGATAATATTAATAGTAATTTATTCAAAAGAATGAAAATCATATCACTATATGGAAATAATTCCCAGTAATTTTTTTCCAAAAAATTATTTTTCAAATTTAGATTTGAATAATGAGCAAAATAATCCAATGCGAAAACATTGCTATATCCAATTTTTACAGTACAATGGTTGGTTGTTCATGACCTAGCTATATCAATCGTCTTTTTTGGGACTCAATATCAGCAATGCAGTTCATCTAATGATAAATCTAATCCCGAACTATAGAGCTATAACACAATCAAACCTGAACAAATAAAATGTTGAATTGAATCATATCAATCTCTATTGGGGGTTGGAACGACTAAGCTCAATTGATACCACCCTTCAAGTTAAACGGAATTGGATTTTCTTTTTTCTTTTTAATTCTTTCCTATTTCTTTCATTATTGTAAATGGATTTTTTTTTTTTTTGGTTGATTCAAGAAAAAGTTTTGTATTCATTTTAGGAATATTAATGCTAGATAAAATATATCTATATGTATTCTTTCAATGAAAATTTTCAAAAAAAATGAGTAATTTATGAATTAATTGAGCATTTCTCCTTTCTAATCTTTGCCATTTTTCGAATCTTCCAAATGCAGAGCTATGAATCCAAATACATTTACATTAAGACCCTATTAAGTAGCATTTTCAAATGTGGTTGTAAAGTTAAAATTGAAAAAACAAAAAATTTGTACCACAACTATATCAAATAGCTGTAATTTTTTAAGTTACTCTATATATCACATTCTCTTTTTAAAATTTAGAGAGAATTGAAGGATAAATAAGTGATAGGACCAAATATAACTTCCACTTTAGACACCAATTATTATTTCTTTTTATAATAGGATAGATAGTATAGATATATATATATATGTGTGTGTGTGTGTGTGTGGTTTGTGTGTGTGTTTAAACTACATTTCAAATTAAAACTTTTGATACATAATAACTACAACTGTAATTTCTATGACTTGTGTAGATTTTTGACCATTCTCCTAAATACCAATGTTTTATAAAAAAATTATAGGGAGTGTTTGGATATGTTTTCCAAAAATAATTTTATTTTGGAGAAACATAAACAAACATACATTTATTTTTCCTTCAAAACATTAAAATAGATTTTTCCCAAAATACACTCTTCTATCACTTATTATCCTCAAAACTTTTCCATTTCCCAATATATCATATAAATATCATATATTTTATTATTATTCTTATAATAAAAAAAATTACTCAATTTTATTTTTACCCTAAAAATCTAATAAAAAAATCATTAATTTAACCTCTCCAACACAACTTTCACATTTTCTAATTCCACTTACAATATTCATTCCCTCAAAATACATATTAAAATCAAACATAAAATATAACCAAACATTATCATAGATATCATTGATCAGCCCTAACCGACAAGTGTCAAATCCGTTGGGTATTTTTTGTTCATAGGGATTGCCATGGATTGGAGCATAAGGAAGACACAATTTAGAGGAGTTTTGGTTGAATTTATTAATAAATTATTTTAGAAACTTATAAAATATTATGTTCTATTTTAAAGAATACCTTCTTAAATACTTAGATAAAATAAGCCCAAGAATTATATAAGTTTTTAACAGTACCAATTTCGTAATTTATATTAAAATTAAAGAATTTTGTTGAAATTCTACAAGTAATTTAACATTTTAATTTCTTCAAAAAAAAATTTATAAGATTTTACTTTACAAAGTTCCAAAAATCTTTAAAATTTTTTATCAAAGACTATAATACTCATCTAAACACTTAATAGAGGAAAATATCTTTCTTCTTGTCTTCCATTTTTCTTTTTTGTTCTTGAGACTCAAATAAAAGATAACTTTTTCTTTCTTGTTTTTTCCCCCCTTAAAAATTGCACGAATTTTGATCCCTGACACAATTAGGAATTTTGAATTATGCAACCGAAAAATATGAAGACTTCAATAAAATCAAATTACACATATAACATTGAGCCTCTCTGCCTTTAACGGAGGGCTCATCTGCTTTGCCAACATGGACTAAAAGAACAGAGAAAAGGACAACCCTTATCAACCAACTAAGACTATGTTTGTTTTGGCATATAAAATTAAACAAGATTCATATATTAATAATACATAAATTAAAAATAATATCCAATACTGTATAATCTATTGTTTGCTTTAATTTTAAAAATTGATGATATCCAATACTTGACATCAATTTGTAAGATTATTCAATGTAATTATATTTTATAATGTTCAAAATATTCTAACTTTTAAGATGGTAAATTTTCAAAATATGATCGTACAATTTGACAAAAGGTGTTAAAAGTCAGAGTCTTCATGTATCTTATCAGCTTTGTAAAGCAAGCAAGTCCTAAAATTATGCAAGGAATAAGATTAATGCATACTTCCATAGGTTAAGTCAGAGTTGGGTAATTTACCAATCATATTTCCATTAGTTGTCAGTTTTTGAAATTAATGTTTCATCTCAACTGATCTGCAACTTCACAGCTTTAAAGAAGCCGAGAACAGTTTAGAGAGAACATTTGATATGAGTCCATTAGCATTCAAAGCTGCTCATTGCCCTTTGCAAAAGGTCTCCTCAGCTTTGCCAAGATGGACTGGAAAAAAAATTAAAATATGTATATATATATATCTACCTTAACGCATCCCGCAGGAATCTTAAAACCCATAAAAATCACATACGCAAATATCAGAGTAAATAAGAAAGAAAGAAAGGAAGAACATCCCCCCCCCCACCCCCCCACCTCATTTATGCAAATTCCTCACACAGACAAGTTCAGATGAATTATTTCCATTAAGCCCAAACAAATAAAGATATTATGACAATTATTTACCATTAACAGATAAAAATCGAGAAGAAAACAACATTATCACATGAAAAAAAGAATATCACATGAGCAGTACTTGACACCTATCGCTTGTGGTTTTGGAATTTTGCAAACTTCTACGGAGGAGAGGAGCAACAAGAAATGACAGCAAAAACCCTAGAAATGTGGGCTTTTATAGAGAGTGCTTTCAGACCAGACAGAAAATTCTGAGAGAGAAGAGGGCTTCGGGCCGGCCCAGATTGATTTGTTTTACTTCGTCTTGGTAATATCACTTTCTCTACTGGGCTTACATATATCTATGAGCCCAGTCAATCAAATTTCAAAAATCAAACTCTGGTAGCATTTGGGCTTCAGCAATCCTAGGCAGGCAGATTGTTGATTTTCCATAAAGATATTTCCATTGGTTCCAAGGTTTTAAGTTAATCAAATATTTGTAAATATATTTCTCTTATAAATCTAAGAAAACCAATTTCTATACAAATTTCAAGTAGCCATATTTATCTAAGTAATCATTTAAGATAATTTAAATTTTCATTGAAGGGTTATACTCACATTCGTTTGTTTTATTGGATCAAAAAGATCTTATGGATCCATTTTGCAATATTCAATTATAAAATGACAAAGATAATATCCAAAATATGGAGACACACCATCCTTAGTTGTAGCCTTGATGTAGGTGCCCAAATAAGGCAAAGATCAGTGTTTTCACAGGAGAAGTTAAAAAGGGTAAATATGGCACAAGAATTTATCCCAGATGCCAGGTACAAGGAAAAGGGATGCTCTGTCTAAGGATTACCACACAACTGACTTGTGGCTCCATATATTGGCACAGCATGAAACTATTTCCTCTAAACTTAAAACAGCGTCAGTAGAATAACAATGCTAGCATAGAATCTTCACTTCCAACTGTTGAAGAACTAAATGAGTACAAACAATACGATCAGTATCCAGTGCTCAAACTGATTATGCAATGCGATAATTTGTGTAATTCTTGCATGGTACCACGCGAAGAAAAGAGCTTTTTTATGTAGAAGGTTACTCAAATGCTGAATTATCATGCCATATAAATTACTGTCATCACTTATTTTATCCTTGCTGATTTCCTTGATCTCCAACTTCCGTGTTTCGTTACTGTCATCGCTTATTTTATCCTTGCTGATTTCCTTGCTCTCCAACTTCCGTGTTTCGTTTTCCTCTGTTACGTTTTGGACACAACGGGCTTTCAAATTTTCTCTGTCAGCCTTCAATTTCTGTCGCTCCTTCTCCAGTTCACGTTCTCTCTGGCCAGACAGCATATTTTCTAGCTGCACCATAAGCCCATCATTCTCCTCACATATAGATACCTCGTGATTCAGTTCCTTATCCATCTGGTTTGGCTTCAGCTCCTTAATTTCATATTTAGATTTTCATAGCTCCACCTCCAGCTCAGCCTCTCTCAGACCCAATACAGATTTTATCAGTTCCACCATTTCAAAAGCATTTCTGATCTGCTCCACACTTCCTGCTTGTGCTTCATTGTGCTTATCTTGGCAACTTCTGGAGCAAATCTTAATTGTCAAGCTTCAAGCTTCACAGTTGTAAAATTTGTTTCAATTGCTCCCAAGTTTTTTCTCTTCTACTTCAAGCTCATTTTGGTTATCACCTTTTTTTCGGGAGTCTTTGTAGCCAGCACCACTGATGTCACCCTCAAAGGAGCTTTCAGTAATTATCTGAATATCTCTTACAAGATGACCAAATCATACAACTCCATTGGCAGTGATACAATATAAGAATTCAAGTTCATAATGCACATAATTCCTTCTGTAGCATTGTTTGATTCTCACGGCTTTGTGCAGGATTCCACCTGGTGACAATTCTCTCCTCAACACAATAATGCTCCAAACTTGAAGGAGAGATAGCAACATGACCATTTTTTCTAACATGAACTAACAACACTTTCGCAACACTACCACAAAGTCGAAGTGTGCAATGAAAATCAGACCGAACCTTCAACCAACCATTTCCATTTACATCTTCATCAGATAAGACAAGAACTGCATATTCAGAGTGCACTAGAGCTGGATGATGGTGGTAAGCGACAAAGTCAATACCATATTGAGATCCTGCCATCACCCCCCAGTTTTTCAGGCGAAGATGACAATATGCTTTAAACAAAACCAGAAAATCAGCTCTCTTGGAGGTCACAAAATGCCACAACTCTTCATCATTTTTCACGCACTTGTTTTCCCCAACAATTTTGATACATTTCAACACAGAGCTTAAGTAAAGAGCTTCCTCAAGACTTAATTGAAACCATTGCTTATCTTTCTATATGGTAATAACAGGACAACCGAAACATGAACTGTTAAAGAGTTCCGTTGGCTCCTGCTCTGTTGGAAGAAGCACACTACACCCTCCAAGCAACCCTTGAGAATTAGACTCAATCAAAGAGGATTGAAGCTGCGAAACTATTTTGGACATGGGTTCCGTGAGGGCTTTTGCTTCAGCTGCTTTCCCTTTCCATCTGGGCACCATAATCACTTCACTGAAAATAAAGACCACTTTATGCATCATTTAAAATGCCAACAATGAGAACAATGGGTAAAACAAATTATGAGAATTATTTTTGTTCATCCATCATGGAAGTCAAGCTTTGAGATAACCATGATCAAAAGATTGCTCAACCATTCCAACCATTTAATTGTTCATCAAATTTAAGTAACAAACAAGGATTAAAATAACAATCTAGGCATTTGAGAGCATTATGACTCTTGAGCATAGAACAGTTTAGAGAGACATCTAATATAAATCTAGCATTCAAAGCTAATCATTGACCTACGAAAAAGGTCTCCTCAACTTTGCCCAAGATGGACTGCAAAAAAGAAAAACCTCACCAGTTACCAATTTCAACCTAAACCCATTCCCCAGGAATCCTAAACCACCACCACCCCCCCAAAACAAAAAAAAAAAAAAAAAAAGGAAGAAAGAAGAAGAAGTTACGAACACACACACACACACACACACAATAATAATAATAAACCATATGAAGTATAAAAAAAGAATCAAAAGATCCTCATCATTTTGTCACACTGACTAATTATCACATTATGCTCATACTCAAAAAACATATTGTTGAGCAGCTAAGAAACATCTATCCTGATAAAGATGATTCCACCACTAAAAAATGATTTAACATGTTTCTAAACCACAGCATTTTCAAAAGAAACACAATCTCAGGCTTTTAAAAATAAAAAGACTACACTTTTGCAATAGATATAGTAATATTAACCAGCTTAACTTGTTCCAGCAAACATGTTTACAGAAGTCATTCACACTTTTAGCTATTATGTATTATGTTCTCAATCACCAAGTCACACAAATTAAGCTATGCATATAAAGTAAATAACAACTATTCTAGTAGCCTTCCAAAAAACACCTCAAAACATGCAATGATAACACCATATCAGAATTTAAAAATATGCTTATGGCACAAAAAAATGACAAAAGCAATGACAAAATAAGTAGTTATAAAGAATACATATCATATATAAATTTAATATCTAAAACATGGAGTGGCATATTTTAGCTTATGCTTATAGGTTTTTACTCAATTTAATTGGGCTATAAGCATGAATTAGGTCGTACTATATTTGGAATATATTACTGGAAAAGTTTCAACTATGATAGAGGAATTTGGCAATGTTCTTCAAACGGCACAGGACACAAGACAAAGATCACTTAGAAAGAAAGAAAGAGAGAGGGGTGGGGAGGCCAGCAGCTGCTAGCCCCTTCCGGCGGGAGCTAGCAGATCTGCTGGCTCTCAGTTTTGGCGTCGCGGAGGCCAGCATCTCGCCCGCGAGAACGTTACAGTAACAGAAAATTAAAAAAAGAAGGGCGGGGGGCGCAAAGAAGAGAGGAAGAAAAGGGGATACCTGGGCGGGTAGTTAGCAGAGAGGGAGGGAATTGAATTGGAATGTAAACGGGAGGTAGGTTTTTTCATTATTTTTGAAATAGTGAGAATTAATTATGTCATGCAATTATGAGAAGAAAATATATTTGGATGAAATATTTAGAAATATAATTATTATATTGGTTTAAATAGATTGTTGGTGAATAGAAATAAAAATAATAGAATAGAGAGAGAAAATATATAAATTATTAGGAAAAAATATATAAATTATTGAAAAATGTGGGGTGAAAATAGAAATTGATGTTATATTGGATAAAAATTTTAAAAAGTGATGATTTCTATTTTTGAAAAACTATAAAATGGAAAAAGAGGGTTTGGAAATAAAACCAAACACCCTAGTCATTTGGTCTTTGTCTTTTATATTTTTTATTGTTTTATATTTTATTTTAATAATTTTTATTTAATTATAGTAATTAATTTTTTTAATTTTTAAATTCAAAATTTAATTATTCATTAGTTTGTTATATATAACTATGATTCATATCTTAATACTTAATATTTTTACATATTAAAATATTTTAATATAATTTTAAAAATTTAAATTTTACGATGGCTATTGAATTTTGGCATTTAGTTATAGATATGTAGATATAATAATGTTAATTAATAAAAAAATTATCTATTATTAATATTTTAGGGTTTAAAATTTATAAAGTTGTAAGATTTTAAAATTTAGAATTTAAGTTTTATATTTAGATAAATTTTATTAGTTTTTTAAATTAATAATAGTACAAATCTATAGATAAAATTATGAAATAATATATTCTATATTATATGTATAGAGTATAACTAGATATTGTAAAATATTTAAAAGTTGTTTAGATGAGCATATAAACTTTTCAAAATATTTTATAATATGTTTGGTAGCTTATAAGATGTTAAAAATATTTTGGAATCTTTTTAAGAAAAATGTTTATAAGGATTCTAAAAAAAAATATCTTAGAAAGTTATAAGTTCTTTTTAAAAAAGTCACAAGCTTTTATATGAAAGTATTACTTTAAAGAAAGCATTCATTAATTAAAATTAAATATATATGAAATCATAATTATATGTTAATATTATTAATATCGACTTACATTAAAAAATTATTAAACTATAAAACAATTTCAATTTTAATTAAAATGAAATATTTTAACCATTTATTATTCCAAATTTGTGTATATAAAACTTAATTAATTATTTGAAAAAGATAATTATTTCGTAGATGAATATTTAGTAATAAACAAAATAATTATTTAAAATCAATTTATTATTAAATTTAATTTGATATGTAATCTATTATTAAATTAAATATATTATTAATTAATATATCATATTAATTAGATTGGTAAATTAAATATATTATCAGAATATTTAATTATATATGTAATTATTTATCTGCATAAAATATAATTTATATAAATATAATAATTCATTTTGTTAATTAGACAAATTAATTTATTAATACAAAAAGTTATCTAATTAACTTTAGGCCATTTTTTATTCTAAATGTAGTTAGTAGCAGATATTGAAATAGTGGGACATTAGGTGATATTACATAAAGTTAATATCATGTTTGATTGACTGGATTGGGCTACACATACATCCAAATGGTAATATCTCCTAATCTCATATTCTTGTTTATGCATACATCTGTTGAGGAATTGACATTTTTGCCCCCAATCAAACACCCTCTCCTCTTAACCCAAATGCGTGTTCATATTGCCTCTCCGGTTTAGATATTGTAATGACAGCCGATGTATTTCTCAAATAACAGAAAAAATTAAAAAATAAAAATAAAAATCAAGCTCCTTTTAGTTTGTTGTATTGCCTTCAGTTTTCTTAATGAAACCCACACCTATTCATTGATCATCATGGGGGCATCCAGGAAAAAACACAACCTGAATATTCAATGATTTCCTACCAGGTCTGAAGTCAGTTGCTAAGAAGAAGGATATTTTGTGTTTGAAATAAATAAATAAATAAAAATAAACTACCATGCAATCAATAATACAGCAGCAGTTCGGAGCATGTACGGATAATTTATGCACTGTGATTCATTGGTTCACACAACACTGTTGTATGAAAAAACAAATTATAAACCATAGTTTATAAAGAGATTCATAAAACAGTTTACAACCGAGGGCAGTATTTGTAAAATCAAAATTCAAGATATGTCAAAAAATGGCAAACAGCAATGCATGTATTCCAAAATATGTATCGAATTATCAATTCAATTTATCAAAAGCATAAACCAATAACAAACATACCTGTTGGAATACAACAAAATAAATACAAAAGATTAGTATATTAAACGTGAACTTATCTTCAAGTTCTGTACAATAACAGAACTTAAACTAAATCACCAATATGTGGTTTGCTTTGAAGAAGTTATTGCCCCGACCAACACAAACAGTGTAGCGTAATTTCCCCCAGCATAAGATAGTCTTAGAAGTCTTTGGTGCACTCCAAAAAGCTTCACTCCGAACACTACTCATTTGCCAAAAGGGTGATGAGCAACACTAAAAGAGATAGAGAGAATAGAAGAGAGCTTGATTGTTTTTCGTGTGTTTTGTACATTGCTAGCAGCAACTATGTATAGGCGTGAGAAGAGGCATCAAGATGTCTGGGTTCATTCTGGATTCTGATCCAGATTCATTCTGGGTTCTACAGTTTCTGTAACTGTAAAAATGATTGACAATTTCTGTAACATCCAGTTTAAATTTAAAATTCAAATTTAAATAAAATTCCAAATAAAAGTTGGACTTTTCAGTAAAAAGATTAACACTAGACAATTCGCCTAAACGCCAAAGCCCACGCTGGAGTTGTACCGGGTCTGGACAAGCGGGTGGTGGCGGTGCGCACGTGTGGTCACACCCTCATGAATCCCCTAATTGATACTTTACCAAGCATTAACACTTAAACCACATATAAGGTGTATTCCCATTAAATAAATTTTCAAAGTGGGATGAGTGATTTTACATCAGACAAAGAGCCTTTTATATTCCCACTTATTCTCTCATACTTTATCTCACAGGCAATGTGGGATTTCCCCCACATACACAATCTTCTTATCTTTTTGTCTTCCCTTCACATTTACACAACACTTATGGATTCCAACCAAATTGGCATCCATCTATAAGATTTAAACTCTTCTTAAACATGTAATTAAATCCAATTGATTTGATGTCAATTACAACAATCCCCTACAAATCCATAGTGTTGGACTATCAGGATTATTGTAGCTTGCTTTCAATAATGGCAACTTTCAGTTTGAACAACCACCTAAGTTATCCACCTTATGCCACCACAGCGATAAATGGATCAAAGCCTTGAATTTAGCCCTTGGATGTGGTGGAGTTCAATGGTAACAACAAGTCACATGGCTTTGTAGTGATCTTTAAGTTTGACATGTTACAGCCATGTCTCTTGATCCTATATCATGAATATTTTTTTTAGGAATAACCCTTTTCCTTTAGTCGCTGCCAAATGACAGCATTCACTTAGTTGGACGTCTCCAGGGATGCACTGCTTGCATCTCATCAATATGACTTGACTCCATTCAGAGTTAAAACTCTTACTTTTCTTGTAGTTAACAACACCTTTTAGGTATGTCTAGGGACAAACTCAGATACAAAAGTATTCATCAAGTTTATTTGCACTTGACACACTCAGCAACATGTTTATACAACATTGAACCTTGCTTGTGGAATCTCCACTTGGTAGGTTGGGTGGCCACTGCAGGTGCATTACTAATGGGTTTTTAGTCCCATCCCTAGCCTGGATTTTTGGACTAAGTACAACACAAGTCCTTTGGTTAAAGGATCAACCAAGTTGTCTTTGAATCTAAAAAAATCAATAGCAGTGACCTTATCAGACACAAACCCTTATAAACTTTAGTCTAATTTAGATGTGTTTGTTGGTCTTCTGATTATACTTTAAACTTTTGATCTTTGCAATTGTAGTTTAGTTATCACAATGCACTACTATCGTAGAAAGGGGCTTATTAACCATGGGTAATTGGACCATCAGCCTATGTAGCCATTCAGCCTTTGTTCCAGTTGTGTCCAAAGCATCTAACTCTGCCTTAAATATAAACTGAGTTATCAAAGTCTGTTTAGAAAACTTCTAGGAGACAGTGTCTCCACCCAAGGTAAATACATACCCTATACACCCATTACTATCAGAGTTTTTGGCTATCCAACTAATATCACTATATCCCTCAAGTACTGCAAGGAACTATTACAATGCAAAGCAAGTGACGTTGTGTCCTTAAGATACAGAAGTACCCTATCTAAAGCCTCTCAATGGGTTCTATTGAGACAACTTGTATACCACAACAACTTTGAGACTGCGAATGAAATATCCAATCTCGAGCCATTTGCAAGATACTGCAAGCTCCCAATAATTTGAGAATACCTTAATTGAGATACATGAATACCACTTTCATTCTTGAAAAGAGCCACAGAAGGATCATATGATGTCTTAGCAATTTTACACTCCTTATAGCCAAACTTTTCAATAATATTCTCAACATAGTGAGATTGAGAAATAGCTATATCCTCAGTTGACCGAATCAACTTGAGTCCAAAAATCACATTAGCCTCACCCATATCCTTCATTTCAAACTTACTTTTCACGAATGATTTTGTCTCATTGATAATCTCAATTGTAGACCCAATCAATAGAATATCATCCATATATAAGCATAGTACAATACAATCATCACCTTTAACTTTACAGTAAATGCACATATCATTATCATTTATGCTGAAACCAAATGATAAAATAGTTTATCAAATTTCTCATGCCATTACTTAGGCGCTTGTTTCAATCTATAAAGGGATTTAACAAGCTTATAGACCTTTTGCTCGTTACCAGGAGCTACAAATCCCTTAAGCTAATCCATATAAATCTCTTCCTCAAGATCACTATACAGAAAGGCTATTTTCACATCCACCTAGTGAATCAGGAGACTATATACGGAAGCCAATGCTATAAGCACCTAGATTGTAGTCAATCGAGCAACCAAGGAATA